>ML682065.1:5743559-5762167 GCA_007922195.1 Podocnemis expansa
CCTGCCACCTCCTCCCCAGTACAGAGAACCCAGTAACCCACCAAAGATATTGCCGGTCTCTGGCAAATTGGACCAGGTAAGAGTCTGTTATACTTTGGCATTCTGTGACACTTGCAAGGCGTAACTCCAGTGATGCAAATCTGGACCGTGAAGCAGAGAGAACAGGACGGGTCTTGGTCTGTAATTTGTGGTGGTGTCAGGAAGCTGAGCAGAGTAAAACTCCACTTTCTGGGAACTCATGGGACTGGTAATGAGTCTTTCACAGCTTAGCTACCCAAGTGACAGTTAAGCCCAGATTCTTAAAGATATTTAGATATTCTTAGCATTACAACTGAGTTGGGAGCCTAATTATTATTTCCAAAAGGGATTTAGGTGCTTAGAAGCCTAAATCTCATTGACTAAGTGCTCAAATCCATTTTGAAAATAATATTTAGAGCCTTAAATCAGAAAGACAGTGCAATGCACAGCAAACTTTGGGCCTGAATGATCAAAATTTAATGCTTTCCCATGGCTGCTGGGTGGCATCTGTGTGAAACTTCCGTGCAGCTTCTGGTGAGCAAGTGTCCACGTGACGCAAACCACCACTATAATTGGCTCCCTGTATCAGTTTAAGCAGAGTTGTCAGGGATGAAGGGGCTTTGGACATGGAACTGGCTCCAGAAGTAGTGGTGCACTCTGGTGAAACCCCATTGAAGTCAGTGCTGGTGTATGCAAATCTAATCTGGTGGCTCCAGGATAAGGTGCAACACAGGGGAAGCTGCTATTCATGCTGTTCTGACTCTGCAGTTTATAGAGCCCTTCAAGTCTCCAGGGCCAGCATTCTGGCCACCTTTCACCAGGACTGAATGGTTGCACTCAGGTGCAGGCTCTGAGTTTTCATTGTCTGCTCCATCCAACATTGCTGTGTTGCTGATGGCTGTTTCTGAACATTTCTCATGAGTCTTTGATGTTAGATGGAGAGCCTTGAGCTAAGTCCACCTGCCATCCTCATCACAAACCTATCCCACCCCCATCAAAGATTTGCCTCATTGGGATCTGAAAAAGCAGAGGGAATATTTAAGAGACCATTTGCTGCCTTAGCTACATAACATGGGAAAAGAAACATGAACCCTCTTCCTTCAGATAAGTTCCAAAGGGATAGTCGTGGTAGTCTAGTTCAGCAAAACAAACAAGGTCCTATAGACAGACTCTGTCTGTGCTGGTTCCCATTTATAAGCTTTCATGTAAAGAGACCTAGCTAGTGTCAACAGGGAAGCTAGATTTTATTGGGTCAGGCCCAGCTGTGAAACCCTAGAGAAGTCCTTTAACCTTTCTGTGCTGAACTGATGTTTGAAATATTTTGAGATCCTCCAATGAAGGGCTGCATGTAGACCCAACCCAAAGCTTGGAAGACGTCCATTAATATCACTGAGCTTTAGATTGGATCCATCAGAGCAAATAATTGCTATCACTAACATTTAGTCTACACTAGTCTAAAGGCTTACTTTAGTTTTCAGTAAAAGGGAGTATATGCCTTTTAAAAAACATACCCCTTCCTGGCAAAAGAAAAGTCTTTCAGAACATCATCTGCTGCAACAAAGATCCCCGTGGAGCTTGCAGATAAAACTGAACAAAGAGCTGTTTCTATTAGGGCTATCAAACAACTTCAGACTGTGGCAGGACATCACCTTTTGCTCTTAGGGAAAAGAAAATGCTGATCACCTGATTAGAGCATAAATGGATGATGGCAGAATCTTGGAACAAATCCTGATTCACTTCAGGCACAGAACAAGAGAGGGCACAGCTCTGGCCATGCTCCTGAGGCCCATCAAATGTGAAATCCAAAAATCTGCCATTTCCTTTTCAAATTGAACAGTAGAAAACATGGGGACTGATTCTGAGCTGGGGTAAGTCAACCTAGCTCCATTGACTCTGACAAAACCTATGAAGCTCCACAGGTTTACCCCCTGCTCTGTGATCTTTTGTGTGTTGTCATGAAGCAACCTGGCTACATTTCATCTGTGATTTTCTTTTTTCCTTTGCAGAGCAATGAGCCCTTAGTTAGACCTTCAGCCTTTAAACCAGTAGTTCCTAAAAACTTCCATTCCATGCAGAATCTCTGCCCACCGCAGAACAACGGAATAACAGAGAACAGAAAGAGCGTGAATCACACCAACAGCAATAGCCCGTCTGCTGCCAAAAGCGGACTGGAGAAGACCAGCCTTAATAGGACTACAAATCAAGTGGGAGGTCTTTCTGATTCTGGCCGTAACTCTTTGACAAGCTTGCCCACTTATGGGACAGGCTACAGTCAGCACGTTGGCCCAATGAGTGCTTCAACTAGTCACATAAATCGGATTGGCACAACCTATGTTGAAAAGAACATAGTGGGATACAATGGCATATCTACCTCAGACAGTGGACGGTCTTCAAGCAAGAGTACTTCTTCTTTCAGTAGACTCAACCATCTGAATGAAACAATGCCTTTCCATTCACCCTCAACAGATGATGTTATCCAGGACCTGGAAGACAGGCTCTGGGAGAAGGAACAGGAAGTTCTCCAAATGAGAAGAAACCTGGATAAAAGTGAGGCTGCCATCTTCCAAGTGTTCGAGGAGAAGCAAAAGATCTGGGAGCGGGAAATGGAGGACCTCAGGCAAAATTATGCAAATAAACTACAGCAGGTCTCCAAGAAGGCCCAGAGGGCTCAGCAGGCCCTGCAGCTCCAGATCTTCAAGCTGCAGCAAGAGAAGAAAAAACTCCAAGACGATGTAGGGCAGCTTCTCCAGCAACGAGAAGATCTGGAGAAAAAATTTGTGGCTTTCAAGAAAGAACAGGCTGAGTTTCTTCCCAAGATTGAAGAAACCAAGTGGGAGGTAAGAGCCCAGCAAAGAGAGCCTTATACTAGAGTTACACCTGTGTCTGGGGTGTGAGAGAATCCATCTCTGGTAATCGAGATCCTAAACCAGCAAAGCACTTGAACACAAATTTCAACGGGACTTCTCATATGGATAAAGCTAAACACAAGACCAAGTGCTTCACTGGATCAAGGGTCTCACATAGTTAAATATTTAGTTAATGGATTACAATGAAAAGACCAAAGTTTCAGGTAAAGAGTCCCGCTGTGCTCACTTGCCTTTTATCTGTGCCAAATTCTTCTACTTTATTCTCACTGTCAGCAGAGAAGGGTATGGGGGTGGCACAGTCACTGTCAGTAACTGTTGCAAATTATTCTACAGCAGAACGTCAGTGTTATGACCACCTCAAGAATGGAGGCTGTTCATAACTCTGAAATGTCTGTAGCTCTGAACAAAACATGTCGGAGGGGCCATCGAAAAGTTTGCAACTGAGCATTGATATAATCCAGCTTTGCAACTTTACAGTACAGAAGAGAAATGTTAATTTAAATGAAACAAGCACAGAAAAGGTTTTCTTATCTTGTGAAATCTCTCTTTTAATCTTTCCCTTTATATTTGTATGGGGACTTTTTGTTTCTGTTGCTTCTGCTGCTTATGTACTTCTGGTTCCAACAGAGGTGGGTGGTTGACCAGTCGGCTTGTAACTCTGGTGGTCATAACTCCAAGATCCTACTGTAGTCCTTCAGAATAGACAAGGAGTCTTGGGGGCTTCTTCTGATTTGTGCAGAGGTTGCCAGCTGAGGCTTCGTTCATGCACTGAGTTGCTCCAAGCTATCTAAAGCTGTGACTTCTCTTTAAACTGATTTTAGCTAAGCCAGTGCAACTTTTGCACAGGCACACTCTTCAGTTTAGATGGCAGCTAAACTGATGTAATTCAGATTTAAAGTGATGTGTGTCAACATAGGGATTGGCATTACTTCAAGTGAATCAGCATTTAAACTGGTTTAAACTGTTGGAATGTCTGTGTTTAGACAAAGACTTGAATTCACAGCTCAAGTGTTTTTTATTTATAAAAGAGAGAGAGAGAGAGAGAGAGAGATCTGGCAAACATGCCTATAGTTAATGCTTCCTAACACTTTCCATCATCAGATGCAGTATTCAGTTGCTAATACATACACCAAACGTTAGCAGTTCAGGATAAAATGTTTCATGTCTGGTCTCTGCCTCAAGCTGATATTTTTATTTTTTTAAGTTCCGAAGGGGCAGCCATGTTAGTCTAGTTTAGTAAAACTGTTCTCAGTGGTAGTAGATGGCAGAACTAGGAGCAGTGGTCTCAAGTTGCAGTCGAAGAGGCCTATTGGCTTTTAGGAAAAACTTTTTCACTAGAAGGGTGGTAAAGCACTGGAATGGGATATTGAGGGAGGTGGTGGAATCTCCATTCTTAGAGGTTTTTAAGGCTCGATTTGACAAAGCCCTGGCTGGGATGATTTAGTTGGGGTTGGTCCTGCTTTGAGCAGGGGTTGGACCAGATGACCCACTGAGGTCCCTTCCAACCCATATCTTCTAGGAGTCTATGAACATGTCAGCCTTTTCCAAGAACAAAGTTAGTTGAAAGGGAATGGTTTTGCCAGAGAGCAAGCGTGTGAGTGTGTGGTTTGTTTGGTTGGGTTTTTTGAGGAGCTCTATCACCTCCATGCACTGGATCAGGAACAAAACATTCTAGGAGGGGAGAATCCTGGAATCAAGGCGCTCCCCTTTACTCACCACACAAAAAGTCATTCTGATGTGGCCAAATTAGAAGCCATGGAAAATTACCATTTGCACATGCTTAGCGGAGCTTGTTAGAGGCTGGCTGGTAAAATCTCTGAGACCTTCCTTCTCCAGTGAGCATGCTCCCAGGCCATGTAGAGCTACTCCCATGGCAGCTCATGGAGCACACCTCCAGGACTTGTGTGTGCTTTCTACGTGTTAGGCTTGGGCTACATACAGATTTGATAAGCTGTCCACAACCAGTGTGAGTAATTTACATTTACCTGCCCAACTTCCTTTCTAGGATATGATTCATGGATTTACCAGATCTGTAGGTATAGCTGTGTTGGTTAAGGACATGCTGGGTTTTTTTACTAATCCACTGGTACAACTCCTAGTGTTAGCCACAATTCCACTGGTATAAAGATGTCTTGCACCAGTATCACTTATCCTCCTTGTAGGACAGGAATTAACTATATTCATATGAATTCCTTTCTAGGCATCGTATTCGCAGTGGCTACTGCCACACCTTTGGCTTAGGGAAAGATGTACCAGAGTAGGAGGCAGGAGGAGATCATGCATTCTACTCCCAAACCTCACACTGACTGCTGTTAATAACTGTGTGCTTAGCAATCCTTGTTCTGGAGAGAGGCCTTATAGCCTTCTCTTCGGAGGCTGGCAAGTAGCCTTCCCACATTTGAAAAATGGGGTTGATGTGATGAAAGGCGGAGGGGAATAGACACACAAAGGCATGTGGGGGATTCAAGGAGCCACTCAGAAAACCTTCAGTTCTGCCAGCAACCAGGAGAGAAAGGTCAGGCATTTCACTGCCAGCTTCTGCAAGAGTCAGGAGAAGTAAGACCGTTGTAGCTGTACAGAACAAACACAGGCCCAGAAGGTGGTTACTAGAGCCCTGCAAATCATAGATATCCATGGATATCCACATTATAGCTGTATCCGTGGATACAACATGGTTATGCACGGACAGTTTCTTGTGGATGCAGATTGGATTCAGGTCCACATTTTTATCTGTGCAGGGCTAGAGCCCTGCAAATATGTGGATATCCATGGATATCTGCATTATAGCTGCATCCGTGGATACAACATGGATATCTGTGGACCATTTCTTGTGGATGCAGATCAGTTGTGGATCCACATGTTTATATCCGTGCAGGGCTCTAGTGGTTACCACTCTTCATATGCTTTTGCTCTGCAGTCAGTGCATCTTCCCATGATGATCAAGTCACTTGTCACTGTAAAATCTCCATGCAGCCAAGTAATATTTGCAAAGGCAAGGCTCCCATACCACAGATTGTCTGGAGGCAGGGACTGGATTATTTTCTGTTGTGAGCCTGATGCTGAACGTGGGACCCTCTCGATGCTGCTAAACTAAGCAGGGCCAGATGAGTTTGGTTCTGACAAGAGGCAACTACAAAAAACACACGTGTGCTGTGGGCACTTTTCCTTTTTCTTTGACTACTGAAGACCCCATGGCCTTTTTGCAAGAGTGATAAACATGCCGTCCACAACCAGTGTGAGGAATTTACATTTACCTGGTTGACTTCCTTTCTAGGATATGATTGATAGATTTTTAAGGTTATTAGGGACTAATGGATATGTTTATACTGAAAAGTTTATTTTGAAATAAGGAGGCTTATTTCAAAAAAAAAATTTTCATGTCCATGCAGGCATTTAGTTATTCTGAAATAAGCACTTTGTTTTCTCGAAAAAAATAAAGCATTTTTTCAAAATAACTAAACCTGCTTTTATTTCCAAAGAGCAATTCTATTGAAATAGTAATTTTGAAAAAAGCCATTCCAAGCCACGGAATTCGCTTTTTTGAAAATAATGGGCAGGGATTCCCCAGGTGGAGCTCCATTCCCTGCAGGGGGAGGGATACCCTGGGGGAGCTGCTTTCCCCGCGCAAGCTGCATTCACCAGTGGGGTGGCACTCCCCAAAAGCCAGCCAGGGAACCCCAGAGGGGCTGCTTTTCCCGACAGCCAGTCCGGGAACCCTGGTGGGGCTCTGTACCCCACCAGGGCAGCCAGCAGGGAATGCAGCCCCACCGGGGTTACCTGGCTGGCTGTCAGGAAGCGCAGCCCCGCTGGGGAAATGCAGCCCCACCGAGGAAAGCAGCCTCCCTGGGGCATCCCTCCCAAGACAGGGAACAGAGCCCCACCAGGAGAATCTTTCCTCTGGCAAGGAAGGGAGCCTGCCAGGGGCATCTCTCCCTCAGTGAACAAACCAGTCTGCTGGGGGATCCATTTTGAGTTAGAGTCTAATGTAGACTCTCTAACTCGAAATACTAATGCCTACTTTTTTTTTAAAAAGTTGTCTCATGAAGACTCACTATTTTGACATAATTATTTTGAATTAATATCAGTACAATTATTTCAAAATAACTCTCTTGAAATAACTATGACAGTGTAGACATAGCCAATATGATCATCTAGTCTGACCTCCCGCACAATGCAGGCCACAGAACCTCTCACCCGCTCCTGCAATAGAACCCTAACCTATAATTGAGTCAATTAAGTCCACAAATCATAGTTTAAAGACTTCAAGGTGCAGAGAAGCCACCAGCAAGTGACCCATACATGCCCCATGCTACAGGGGAAGGCGAAAAATCCCCAGGGCCCCTGGCAATCTGCCCTGAGAGAAAATCCCCCTCTGACCCCATATGTGGCCATCAGCTAATCCCTGAGCGTGTGGGCAAGAATCGCCAGCCAGACGACCCCCCCCCCAAATTCTCTCTTATAACTCAGAACCCCCCACATCGCACACCATAACATGTTATTCTTCACTTCCTGCACTGCAGTGGTTATGTTCCAGCCCCATAGGGGACGCACTGCAGTGACTGGTGAATGGATCCCTATGCTGTTTATAAAGTGCTTTAAGATCTTTGATGATGGGAAGAACACTATAAATGTGACGTACTGGCAGCTGATTGTTATAAAATCTCTGCTTCTCTTTCTGGTGCTTCATGGTTCAAATCTAGCGCTGGGGAGAAGCAGAAGAAATGATGAGGTGACTCTCTTGTTAATGAGAGCTTTTCCAACTTCACTGGGCTTTGGGCCAGGTCCTGGGTAAGCAGCCTGGTTAGGTTTATTCATAAGAGACACTCCAGTAAAATAAATGCATTTCTGGCTACACCAATGTCAAGTAGGACAGTCGTATGCAACCATCAAAGGCCTGATTCTCCACTCCATTGCACTAGCTGTACGCTGGCCATCAACTCCACTGAATTCAGTGTGGTTGGATATTGGGGAAAACTTCCTCATTAGGAGGGTGAGGAAGCTCTGCAATGGGTTACCTAGGGAGATGGTGGTGTCTTCATCCTTAGAGGCTTTTAAAGCCAACTTGACAAAGCGCTGGCTGGGATGGTTTAGTTGGAGTGGGTCCTGCTTTGAGGAGGGGGTTGGACTAGATGACCTCCTGAGGTCCCACCCACCCCTAATATTCTAGGATTCTTTGGTGTCCTAAATATAAACCCAGTAGTACTAAAAGAGGACTATCAGCCCCTAGCTTACCAAGTGAGTGCGGCTCTCTGGCCACACACTGTGTCTCACATTGTGTGCTCGTAACTATCTGTCCCTTACTCTTCCAGGTGTGCCAGAAGGCTGGCGAGATCTCACTGCTCAAGCAACAACTGAAGGATTCTCAGGCGGACGTGTCACAGAAACTGAATGAGATAGTGGGGCTGCGGACCCAGCTCAAGGAAGGCAAGAACTGCCTGAAAGAAAAGGAGGAGCAGATCCTCACGCTGAAAGACTCCTACAGTTCAAAGACCGTCAACCTGGAGGTCTGTGAGAATGAGCTGCAGCGAAAGATGAATGAGGTGCAGATACTGAGGGAAAAACTCAACCACTGTGAGCTGGAAGTCTCAAGCCTGAAGCAGACGCTGGCCAGCCTGGGGCACCATGACCATTTCAACACAGAGCTCACTGAGAAACTAAGGGACCCTTTGGCCTGTGAGAGCGACGAGGCCAAGATGAAGCGTCAGAACGAGGACAGCACCAACACCCTGAAGAAGGAGGTGGAGAGGCTCCAAACAGAGCTGAAACTGGAGCGCCAGCAACGAGAGCAGCAGGTGATGGACTTTGAGGAGGAACGGCGCACGTGGCAGGAGGAGAAGGAGAAGGTGATCAAATACCAGAAACAGCTACAGCTGAACTACGTGGAGATGTACCAGAAGAACCAGCTCCTGGAGCACAAGGTGAATGAGATGACAAGCAAGGCCACCAGCCCGCCTTACACTGAGGAGAAAAAACCATGGACTCCTTCCAGGCTCGAGCGTATAGAGTCCACTGAGATCTAACAAGGGATCAGGTCAATAAAAGTAATTTTTATTGCTGTGCATGTACTACCTACTCCAGCCGGTGATCTTCTGAAGGATAAGATGCTATTTTACCAGAGGGATGAATGCACCAAGCCTCCCACGCTTACCATATTCCTCAGCGTGCTGTAGGTAAACTAACTGTGGATGTACATTGTTATATGATGCTATGTCTTTCTCCTAGCACAGCTGATGAAGGCCCAGGGGCCCTCTTGGAATCTGCCACGACTCTACTAGTATTACATGCTGCCATCTCCTCCACCATCATCATTATCCTCCTTCTGTTCTGCCCCACACTCCCTCTGCATCAGTACATGCAGCAAAACAGTGCGGACTGGCAGAGTTTTGCAGGGCATTTTAGCCATATTGGCTAATAGAAAAAAGCTCTTGGGATCAGAAGAAATGGGCAGTTCAAATTCATGGTGTCCTAGCTCGATGATGCTTGTCTTACAGCCTAATCAAGTGAAGTCAGTGGGAGGTTTGCCACTGAATTGAAATAAACTAGGAACTGGTTCTGATCAGATAAGTCTATAGCAAATGCGCTGGTCACAACAGCCAGGTCTGTGAGGTCACTATGGGTTAGAATAAGCCAAGTCAGGTCCAGTAAGCAAACCCCATCCCTTGCCCAGAATGAACCAAGAGAGGAGTTTGAGGTGCTGAAAACATGCCGCGTTTTCAGTTTGTTATTTACATTCACCTCCCACTTCCATCTCCCAGCAATGAGGAGCAGAAATGGCAGTTTGTAGCAAACCCCCATATTCTTCCTGTATTTCTGACCTAACCAAACTAAAGAGTGCCTAGAAACTCAGGCAGCATGTCCCATTCCCACAGATAGAAGGTCGCAGAGGAAAGAATTTTGACTAAGCATCAGAGAAGCATCCAAACTCGTTGCATGCTTGTCCAAACCAGAAATTCCCCTGGAAGGAATGCTAGCAGGTGACACTGTCCCATCCCCAAAAGAAAGGTACCAAGGCTGCATTTCCTCCTGCTGTTGTTGCCTGGAGAGGAGGCCTGGTTACAGAAGGGCCTCAGGAAGCCACCCACACCTTTGCAGATTCGGCATCCGCTCTATGGCTAGATGTGGCAGGAGGTAAGATCCTAGCACTGCATTGCTATCTCACATATTCCAGTGTAATAAGTAACTTTGAGCAGTTCAACAACTGTACTCTGTCTAGGAATGTGAGGCAGTGCTTAAAGCAAGACACGTGCTCAGGAACCATGCTGAATGAGGGCAGTAGTAAAATCCCAGGGGCCCAGTTCTGCCTGCATGATGCTTGAGTGTCACCCATGGATCCAAGGCATCATTCAGCCATCAGTGGTCCTGCTTCTGTTGAAGATGTGTTACACCCCTCTGGAAGTATAAAGGCATCTTCCAGCAGGTTTCATACTGAAGCAGCGGTGTGCAGGGGACTCAGTGTAACTGGGAACAAGGCCCAGTGTCCTATTCCCGATGAGGAGCTAGACGGACCAAAGATACATAGATTATAAAATGAGCATCAACACGAACTCCGTATACAGTGAGCTCAGTGTGTGTTGAGGCCTGAGTGTGCAATGAGCAAAAACGGCAGGGCAAAGCAGGCTCAGCTCTATGGAAATAGCAGCTGAGAAAAGAATTGAAGCTGCTCGTTTTCTATACATTGCCTTAGCATCTTGGGTCTCACGGTTCCCCAAGGGTCTTAAAATTTGGTTGGGATCTAGAACATCTTGGTGAGAAAGTCAGGATTCAGCAAGCGGGGCTCAGTGGAAAAAGGGGAAACTGACCAGCTCTCAGAGGGTTTGTCTCTTTGTTTTGCAGCTGACTTGGCCTATCAAGTATGCATTAGCAATGAAGTGCATCCATAGCAGGGGTGCTGGTGGGAGACAACAATCACTGTTGCTGGACAGGTGATGGCTTCTAGCAGGATGACCCATTGCAGCCTGTCCTGGGAAACAGCAATTGATCTTGCGGGCTCCTCAGTTTCCCTCCTCCTCCTCTTGGGCTAGGGGCAGCAAAGAAAACATATTGTGTCAGTCCAGCCAAAACTAAAGCAATTTGTGAAACAGACTGTGTCTGAGATGAGACCAAACCCACTGCCTACAAAATGGTCTTTGATCGATGGCCAAATGGCTCTGTCCTACTTGTGGGGTGGGCAAGGAGTGGGCCTGGCTCTTGGAGCATAGCCCAGTGGAATGATTCTCATTGACTTCATGGGCTCCGGATGAGGCCCTAAATCAGGAGCTGGAATGACACCGGTATAGCAGCCTTGGGAAACAGAAGTCAGGTTCAGGCACTCGCTGGAGCATGGCCATAGGTGCAGTTCCACATTCTGCAAACTAGTGGGGGCAGCTAATTGAGACACCCAGCTGCTTGCACCCATTGGTGACATTCCTGTACAAATGGCCTGTTAGAGGCATCTGGACCACTTGGGTCTGCCA
Source organism: Podocnemis expansa (assembly GCA_007922195.1). Lineage (NCBI taxonomy): Eukaryota > Metazoa > Chordata > Testudines > Podocnemididae > Podocnemis > Podocnemis expansa. Next base: position 5,754,898 of record ML682065.1, read on the forward strand.
GTGCAGAGTTTGTGTGCAAATGCCAATTGGGTGTGTCTGAGATTGGACCCTGTTTTGGTCACTTCTAAATTAGCTGAGCCCGTTTCTCAGCTGTGTAAATCAGCATCACTCTCTTGACTTAAATGGAGCTGGCCACCCACGTGCTCAGTAATGACAGATCCTGCTGCAGGCCGAGTGCCCTGAATCCCCGTCAATCAGAGTGAAGGCGTGTTTGCCCCTAACCCCACAGTTAGTCATCCTAATGAGTCGAAGTCTTGGAAGGGTGGGGGAGGGACTGATTTCTGCTTGTGTGACTTTGGGCAAGTCACCTTGCTGTGGCTCAGTTTCCCTATGCATTAAACTAACATAACTGCTCTGCCTTACTTTACTGGGATGAATTCATGCCTGTGCTCAGAGGGCTTTGAGATCCTGGAATGGAAAAGAAAGGTGCTGAGCTGCTAAAAATATTTTCAGTGGATTCCAGATCCACTTTACTTGTAATTTTTCAGGCCATGACTTAAAGAGAGGACATTTCAGGGAACAGTTTGTGAACTCAAAACAGGGTGAGCCTGATGATCTATTAGATATCTTCCATTACTCTGGGTGAAATTCTGGTTCAAATTAAGTTGATGGTGAAACTTTCGCTGCATTCATTAGGGCCAGGATTTCTCTAGATCATCCTAAAATGCCCACACTGAAAAATTGGCTTTTAAGAATGTTCACACCCTGATGTTCGCATCAGTGAGCAGTTAACATTGATGCTGTCCAGAGGACCTTGTTCTACCCACACAATGTGTACCTGTGAGCAAGAACAGTTTCTGATTACAGATTAACATGTACTGCCGGCTTGAAAAATTCCCTGAATAGTGAGCTGATCAGATCAATATAAGGCCTCCTGAAAGTTCCTTAAGGGTGTGTCTACACAGCAAATAAAAATCCCTGACTGGTCCATGCCAGCTGACTCAGGCTCCTGGGACTTGGGCAGTGGGACTGTTTGCTGTGCAGATTGCTAGGCTTGTGGCTCTAGGACCCTACTGGGGCTGGGAGGTCTCAAAATCTCCCCAGATGGGAAATCACCCCGTGACTCTGAGTTGGCTGGTACAAGTCAGCCACAGGTGTCTAGATCCTGTGTAGACATAACCTCAGTGTGGTGCAGAAGAGGGAGGCCATTAAAAGCATCCCAGATCTTTACTGTAAGCAGGCAAGTGACGTGTTTGAGGAGCTCCCTTCATGTCCACTGAGGCAAAAGGACCTAGGAGAATGAAGATTCTGGGCCAGAGCCTCTGTTACTGTAAATTGGTGTCACTCCATTGAAGTCAAAGTTAGGCCAGCTGAGGATCTGTTGATGCTAAAGTTACACTAAGGCTCTGATGGGACTTGGGCAATGCAAAGGGATGTCAAAGAAAAAGCTGAAGCTGGAACCTGCCACCGCTCCTTCCTTAACTAGCTCCGTTTTCTGTGCAAATTACCCAGACCCTTTCATAAGCCAGACTCAGCTAGGTCACCAAGTTTTGCAGGCCACTTGGAGCTGTGAATTGCTTGTTGTGTATGATACCCCGCGGTTGTCATTATGTGAGGGAGACCAAGGGCCCTGTTTGATGTTACTTACCCTGTGAAGACTGTAAGTAGATGTTTTGTAACACTGGCAAGTGCAGAATTCCATTCCCGTCGTTTTCCTGAGTCCCCACCAAAGCTGTCCGGTGATAAACGGCCTCAATGTGCAGGACACATTGCTGATTTGAGAAACAACAGAGCCCTTATGGACAAAGGTGGAGAGTTTCCACCTTAATGACAGACGTGCTTCTCAACCATCTGGTCATGTGCCATCACCATTCTTCCTTCAGATGTAGCCCCTTCATGGGTCAGGATTTGATCAGAGCTTTTGAACTAAACAGTGCTCAGTCCACCATCCCGTTGGTGGGCGAGCTTCAAAGGAGTTATGTGGGTGATTCAGAGAAGGGCACTCTCCCTCCCAGGACACTGCTGGAGGTGCTTCTTGCTGATGAGTTGTGAAGCAGAAGCTTGGGTTGTTAAGTCTCTACTGAAGTCAGCAGGGCCATAACTTCACTGCTTCAGAGCCAGGCACTTACGCTAGCTGAGGATTCAGCTTAAGTTAGTTACACTCGTGTAAGGGCAGACAGAATCAGATCCGTTATGTCTTTGTGTGTTTGGTTTTCTTCCATGCATTTGTTTCTCTTGCTTTAAGACGTCACACCGGCATTGTTTTGGCTGGTCTCCAGATCAGCAGGTGTGTAATGGCTTCACAGACATACAGGAAAGGGTTAAAGATCTTAATTTTATGGCGCACCTACCTATGCCCAATACTGCTTCCCTTCCACCAGTCTACGGACCGGCGATCATCCACATCGCTGCAAATAACACCATTGTGAGCATAAAACTAGGGAAATTGCTGACGGTTTTCTGTGTGTGAAGTGCTTATTAACTGAAATAGGACCCGAATCATTTACTGTATGCTGCTAAGTTATACAGAGACAAGTGTACTTGGATGTAAATAATGGTCCCACTCTGTATATATGATTATTAAACAAAACAAAAAAGAAACTTCTGTGACTTGTATATGGGTGGCTGGCATTGACAGTAAGAGCAGAGGTCGTTTTCAAGAGCTGAGTTCTGGGCTGCAGGCTGCAAGGTGCCTGACCTCCCCACCTCCTTAACTCCAATCAGAATGATGGGTTTTCTCTATCTCCATCTTTGCTGTCTGACTTTTCTGTCCATTCCTTCTGCCCATTGGTAGTCCAACCAGCTCCAGGATTTCCTTCTGTTGATGGCACCTTATAGCTTGTATGAGGTGACATCCCCTGGGCCGTCACAACCAAAGATCTAGATAGGATTTTTGAGTTACAGGTTTGGAACCAATCCCTTCGTTTTTAAAGAATAGACAGTGCTGCGAGGGAATTGGGGGTGGGGCTGCAAAAAAGAATCCAAGCACTTGAAGAGGGTTCAGTGTCCATTAGGGGACTAAGAGTTGATCAAAACTTCCTTGACTTGGGAAGAACAGGCCAATTTCTACAAATTGTACTAGAGCAAAACACCCCAAGTAAGGACCTGAAGGATATGTACTGTGATGAGGCAATGTGAACCAGTGGTGAGAGCTGGAGACTTTGAATTGAGTCTTGGCTCTTTTCCCAGTTCTAGAGATGATTGGGGCAAGTCGCTTCATCTCTGCCTCAATTTTCCCAGCTGTGAAATGAGCTCATGAAACTTCCCCTGCAAAAATGATGAGATCCTCTGAGCTAAGGAGCTCTGTGAGCACAGGGGTATAAGACTGGCCTGTGCCAAACACAGGACCCCATTTTATTCCCACAGAGTCCACGGACTGCAGTGGGAGATAGATTGGGACTCTAAGCCACTCTGTTTTACCTAGACTAACCGCTGATGACAGTACTGTGTCCCAGGAGTGTCACTGTGTCTGTCTCCCTACAGGCTACTTCTGGCAGCTCCTCAGTGCCCAGGTTATCAGGGAATAAAAGATTTCAGAGGCAAAACTTGAGCGCAGTTTTCACGACCCCTGCTTGGCACATCTGAATCAAGTCAGGCCACCTTAGGTCAGAAGTGACCAATGCTGCCCTCATTTGTCCCCAGCTCAGGCTCCATAAGGATCGGTTGCACCAGTTGTGCTGAAGTGAGACTCAGAGATTTCCTCTTCCTGTATTTTTCTGCCAGCCTGGTTATCTTCGTCCATCCTGGGAAGCACAGCCTGATGATTAATGACTGGGACTTACAGTAAGGTGGTTGGATTCAGGTCCCAGCATGGTTGCTGACTTTCTGGATGATCTTGGACAAGTCCTATCACTTTTCTGTGCCTCACTTTCTCCAACTGTAGAATGGGGATAATGCTGCTTCCCCGCCTCAGAAGGGTGCTATTTCTTTACTGGTTTGTACAGTGCTTTGAGATCTCCAGGTGAAAGGGTTGGAAAAATATAAAGTACTGCCTTAAATAGACCTGTTTGTGAACATGCTATGGGAAAACAAAGAGATCAGCCCCCTTTGTGCGCCTCGCCTCAAAGGACAGAACTTCTTAAATGTCCTTGGCAAAGAATAAACTTCCTGGAGGTGGCGATATCTCATCGATCAATTCCGGGCATTTGGCCAGAACAAACCATGGACTGGCACAAGGGGCACACTCATGTGCTCTGGAGTGATCAGATGAATGTGCGTGAACTACTGCTGCCTGCTGGCAGGAATTGGAACTGTTGCACTGTGTCACCAGACCTGTTTTTCACACTTTGTGGTGACATGACAAGCCCTTAGCTTAAGCGATAGGGAACTGAGGCTGGGGCCAGCAGCTGAAAAGCACAGCATAGCAACAATGGGAAAGGCCTGTTTAGCCCAGATTTGATATATTGCTAAGAACTCCCCTGTTTATACCACTTTCACCCTAAGACCTTAAAAATCTGCCCAAGTGGCCTCTTCTGCTCCTCCAGGACATTTGCCTCAGGACCCTTCTCTAGTTACCAGGAAAGTTGCCGCTGCACATTGTGTGGGACCATGCAAGCATCCAGGAGAAATGTCGTGCCTAGGAGCCATCGCCCCATTCTGTAAGGTCCCCATCTCCAAGCCTCTGACAAAGTGGGATTTTCTCCCAAGAAAACTCATGCGACAAATACATTTGTTAGTCTTTTAAGTGCCACCAGGCTCCTTGTTTGTTTTGCTTCCCTTTAGACCTTCTAGCAGCCAATGGCACGTCTCAGGGCCTGTATACAGGGCCTCCCAGAAAGGCCTGGATCTCCCATTACTGAGTAATTATTGCCCATCTTTGTGTAGGGGCCACCCTTTATTAGTAGTCTGCTGCCTTTGGCAGCTCTTTTGCCACACAGTTACTAGCAGGCTCTGTCCTTGTCATCCCATCTGTGTTTATAATTTAACTATTCTAGGTACCAGGCAGTTCAGGATGACCTCTTCAGGAGCTCTGCTCGACACCTGTTTTCCAGTGCAGCAGCTGAGCCCCATGACTTGCCTATTTCTTGGAGCATCTGTACTAGGCAATAGCACGCTCTGGACTGGCTCCTCAGTAATCTAGATCTCATGAGTGATTGTCATGTGGCTTGCCACCAGTTTAGCTGGAAACCAGTTTCAAACCTAGCAGCGAGCCACTGTGCAGCCTCAGCCTCAGGCTCACTTCATGCAAGCAAGAAGTGCAAGAGGGCTCCTTTTGAACTTCATTTTGTCAGCTGTTACACACCCAGGCAGCTCCTGCCACACCCCCTCACTGCTCCCACCTGAACAGAAGAGGGAAATGACAATTTTGCCAACTGCACTGTGGCTGGCAACTATTAGCAAATATGACTTCTCTTAGCAGATCAAATGGAACACAGGCCCCAGCGCAAAATCAAACACCCAGTATTTTATTGGGGCCACTGGGGATGTTGATCCAGCTGGTAGGTGAATTTGTTCATTTAAATTATAAATCTTGTATCCCCTTGAATAATATCCAAAGAAATTGTAATGAAATCCGTAGCTTGGCCCAGTGTCGGGCAAGGCTCCTGATGGGCAAAAGTCATACTTTTATGGATTGTAGTTGTTTTGTTCTCTGAAAAAAAAATCGATCTTAGCTTTCCCTTACAAAGAGATTTAGTTTCCCAGCAAGATTTAGCTGGATCTGTTCCATGATCTAAATATTGCCAGGCAGACTCATACATTTTGCTGGAGGTTCTTTCTTTGGATGTTTCTCATTGCAAACAGCACGTGTAAGAGGTGCACAGCTTTCTTCCTTTGGAGTCAGCATTACAACATTAAGATGAAGGATGGGTCCAGACTGCATAATTTGACTCGAGATCAGCCGTTCCCCAAAGTTTGGGTAACAGACTAGTCCAAGGCATGATTCAAACTCCTGAGTAAGTGGGAATCTTTTCCCTGTCTCCCACAGGCTGTGAATCAGGCCCCTAAGACGCATGATTGTCTCCCTCTAGTGGGCAGCCCCTGCAACTATAACAGCTTTCTACTTCTTGGTCCTATAACTCAGGTGTCAGGGCTTATGTTTACAGCACTGAGGGTCCCAGTTTGATCCCACTGATGACCATTGCGGCTGTCCTTGTATAACCATAGTTTTCTACATTCAGATCCAAACAGAGATGAGGAAAGCTCTGAATTCTGGACTGGGATCCAAGTATGGGCTGATTGGATCCAGAGTATTATTCTGGCCTCATCTTTCAGGAAGATGGTGTCTTCCTTTGCTCTATCCATGTGGCACCTTGGCCCCCTTCAGATGACTGAAGGGACAAAACTATGTGAGCGGATCTACTCCAGTGGTGTGAAATGTCACACACACCCCCACTAGTTTGCTAACCAAATGAAACGCCTGGGCAGTTTCTTACCAGGTGATGAATGGAGCCGCATTCTTAGCTGGAACGTGGGAGGGACATTTGCATTCGCACTTACTCCAGTCTTCTGCAAGTCTGACATTTGCTTTTCTAAAAGCCGTGAACCAGGGCACCCGAGTAGGTGATATCCTGACAGGCGACCTATCATGAGTCAGTCCAGCCTGACTTTAAATTCACATTGGGTTTTAAAATCCAGCCTAGTTTCACGTGGTTTATTTCCGTGTCCCTAGGGCATGCCCATTCCTTTACCAGAGCAACAAGTCAGCCACTTGAAACCCATGTAGCTCTGTCAGTGGAGAGATGCCAACACTGACCAGCAAAGGATCTGGCCTCATGTGGTGTGTGAGCTCACTAGCAATAAAATCCCATCAGATGAGCAGGTTGTATCCTGGCTCTGCTGATGGCAGGGGTTGGCTTAGCTGCAGCCTGTGGAGTTCAACTGTGCCTAGCTGTGCAGGCAGCACTCTGGATGGCCTTGCTGTAAACATAAATCCTGACTTTCTGAACCCAAGGCCTGCCCTTGTGTGTTTAGCTTCTTAAAGCCTTGCTTACTGTCTGCTCTTACTGTGAATTCAAATAAGAAATTAAACTGCTCCCTTTTGTTCTGTGCTGACTGTTGGTGGGTCTCTCTGAACCCTGTCTGAGAAGACTGAAAACACATCCACAGAAACAAATACTTTAAAGAGAATACATATTTATATAAAATAAACCTGGGGAGTGGCTCCCTGCCCTCCCCTCACAGTCAAACACCTTTGTATTAACTGTGCCTCTGGTAAATGGATTCAAAGGAAAGAGATTTTTTAAAAAAATAAACAAACAAATGCAGACTTTTTGTACAGCAAAGTTGGATCCATTTGAAAACTATTGTTAAACCCTCTAGCACATTTCACAATCAGCTACTAGTCTATTGTACATCTCCATCAGGTTATAACATTGTGAAGAGTCACTGC
>ML682065.1:5762177-5958394 GCA_007922195.1 Podocnemis expansa
CAGTGTACATAGATATGTGTTTACGTGTGTGTGTGTCCATATAGAGATATGTGTGTATATATGTATGTAAAGATCTATATGTATAACTTATCTCTAACTATCTCTCTATATCGATATCTGACTGTGAAGGATTTTTATTCCAGCAAAATAAAACGGAGAAGGCCCCTTTTAAGAATCTGAATTTCTGGTTGGTCTGTATTTTTGGAGACAGAAAGGTGCAGGGGGAGCAAATGGGCAGAAGATCTTGGGGTTCCAGCCTCGGCTGCTGTGCTTGGGGTGGTGAGGGGGGTGGTCACAAAGCTTTTCAAAGCAAGCTGGAAAAGAAACTCTCACCTCAGCACTCTGTGAGGTTTTGCTGGCTTTGATTTAATAAATGGATTGGTCAGCCGTTCCTGCATTTTACCATACTGCGAATCACAGCCCTCCCAGCTGGGATGTCTGATGTGCCCCACCATCCTTCTTCCTGAGCCTGACCACCCCTCAGGCAGAGAAGCTGCTCACTAAGGCTGCGGGACATGTCTGAGAGGATGGGTAAGCCAAAGGGGACAAACAGCGAAGAGTCAAAGTCAGTATTGGTGCGTAGGGCTGGATTTGGCCCCAAGAAATCAACAAAGTGACTATTGTTCCTGTGTTCTATAGAGAACCTGGGCACAGAGCCACTTGGCCCTGGAATCTTTGCTCTGGCAAGGTTCCTGCTCACTATTTATTTCAAAGTTATTTATTAGCTTCATTCCTTCCCCACCTTTGCTGCTGCACCCATGAGACTGGCAGGGAGGCCCTTGTCCCCTTAAATTCATGTTTCTGTCTGACAGTAACCCCAAGCAACAGCACTCACTGTCACTGGGGAGAAAGGACGCTGCGGTCACCATGCATTTACAACTGCAGGTGGGCGCATTCACAGGCACACCTGGACCCAACTGCAGGATTGGGACCTGGATGAGCTGCCCCACTGTCTGCTGGAGGGTGGGGAGAACAAGTGTAAAGGTAAATGAAATCAATAAAACAGCAGGATGGAAAGGGAACGGTGAGAGGTGAGGCGCCAGATATATGTGAGCAGCCTTCTTAATCTGCCACCGTATCTTTGGTGCTGCGCTGCCTGATACCCTACCTGTTCTGTTTAGGTTTTGAGGAGGTGAGTTTCAAAAGCACTGTTTGAGTTTTAAGACAACTCGTCCAATTGCCTGTCAGTGCTTGTGCACTGAAATCTCCTGCATCCCTTTGGAAATCTCCTCCAGGCTACAAGAATTTCTTTTTTGCTAAAATTGGGCTGGAGAGGGCCCAGTGCTTGAACATAGAATGACTATGGTTGTTCCAGAGGCTGAATAGATGCACCAGGGTGCAGCTTGTTGTGTCCTCGGTGCTGCCTCACACTGTCCTGTCTGCCCCAGCTCTGGAAGTGTGAGCAAGTGGGCACGCTGTGAATAATGATGCCCTGGAAGAGGCTGGGGAGAACAGTAGGGGATAAGTCACTAAATCCAGCAGGGTCTTGCCCACCGATTACTACTATAGTTCAGCTTCCACATTCCAGTACAGGGAGAAAAACAAGCGTGATGGGGGGGAAGGTTTCCAAGAATCACTGGGAGGCACCAGCAAATGTTCTTGCTTTAGCCATGCTGTCAGCAGATGGCTCTTTCTTGCCTGAGCCCATGTGTCACCATCGCTGTCTCAGTGATCACTGTGGGATCATGAAGAGGGGTCAGGGAAAATCCATCTCTTGCCCTTCCTCTGTTGCTGAATGGAAAATGGATCCCAACTAGACAAGAAAGGAAGCCCTGCATGGAAGAGGATGAGAACCCCTCAGATTCCATTGGTTGTAAAAACTGCTTGATTGTGTGTCATAAGCCCAGTACTGGTAATGGGGACTCTCTTTTAGTTCATGTGGTTGACAGACTATACACAGAGAGCTGGTAGGGCTGGGGGCTACCCCCTGTGTTGCCTTGGAGTTCTTCATGGCTATGGTCTGCAGCATCATGAGAAGTGCAATGGCCCAGTTGGACACTGTGTTTCAGCATAGGACCACAATCACATAAATGAAAGGGGTGAAGCGAACAAAGTGCTTAGTAAAACTATTAACCAGAACACGAGACTGGGGGGGGGCAGGAATCCTTGAATTCCAACATTGCCTCCATGTGTGCTTATGGTAGCTTAAGTTCTCTGTCTCAGTTTCCCCATCTGTGAAATAGAGATAACAGAACTATCCTACCTTGCAGGGGGTTGTATTTATAAAGTGTTTTGAACATCAGATACTTTTCATAAATGCTACACATCACTGATGAGCCAACCTAAGCAGTTTATGTCTTCTAAGAACAAACATTTCCAAAACTTAACATTAATAGAAATATTTCCATGGATTTTTTCTCTTCCCAAAAACTTTTCAGTGTATTTTTTTTCCCTTGCAGACTCAGGCTTTTGCTTTGAAACCCAAACATTCAGCCTTGTGTTAGTACATGGGAGTCTAAAAATAAAACTGACTAGAAACAAACTTGAAACTGCACCATCTGCTTCCGTTGTTCAAGTTCTATGAAATTCCCAAAAGTAAACAAAGGACTTGAAGGATGAAAGAGGAAATTAGATCTTCATAGATTCCAGGGTCAGAAGGGATTACTGCTGTCATCTAGGCTGATCTCCTACATAGCACAAGCCATGGAATTTCTCTGAAATAATTTCTAGAGCAGATCTTTTAGAAAACCATCCAGTGGTTTAAAAATTGTCAGCAATGGAGAGTCCACTGTGAACTTTAACTAATTGTTCTAATGGTTAATTACCCTGTTAAAAATGAACATTTTTTCCCAATCTGCATTTGGTTGGCTTCATCTTCCAGCCATTGGATCATGACGTACCTTTGTTGGCTAGAGTGAGGAATCCATGGTTAAATATTTGTTCCCCATTAAAGTACTTACGGACTGTTATTGCCACCCCTTAGCCTTCTTTTTGTTAAACTAAAGATGGAACACACTGAGTCTATCACGATAAACCAAGTTTTCTAACCCATTAATCATTCTTGTGGTCCTTGTCTGTACCCTCTCCAATGCATCAACATCCTTCTTGAGTTGTGGACACCAGAGTTCAGGCAGGTCTACACTGGCCACCATGTTCAGCAGCAGTTTAAGGGAGATAAGTTACTTAAAATAACTTATGTATCGCCCTTTGACTTTATTATATCCAACACATCCACTGCTTTGAGTCGAAGGGAGTGCCCTCCCTTAGCCTCAGCTCTACTCCAGTTGCCGGAGTGGTGTTCAGGGATCATCTTCCCAATCAACTGACCAGAATTTCAGCGATCCAATCAATCATGCCAGAAGATGGGTCTGACAGCATCAGTGCAGACAAGCTCTCAGACACAATAGACTTTTTTGAATTGTGGCCATCAGTGCCAAATACAGAACTAAAATAACTTCTCTACTCTTACTTGAAATTCTTCTGCTGCAGCGTCCAAAGATTGCATTTTTAAAACTCACTGTTAGCAGTGCAATGGGTTAATAACCACCCAGGGGACAGCATTTTTTAAAAAATGCAATTCCTTTTAACCTGAGTGTTTCTCTAATAAACTGAATTCTGTCTTTTCAGGACCCTATTTCTATGTTTCCAGAGGTGAAATGAAAGGATAACAGACATACATGAAGACATTGATGCAAAAGGAAATGAACATGGAATAAAGTGTAAGGACAGGTCAGACCACATGCTAAATATAGCTGTCTACTCTTCAGCCTCTGGCTAATGAAGCTCCTTCTATAGACTACGCTTTGTATGTGATTACAGACTGTGCTGGCTCAGAAATCACAGGACTAGAAGGTGGGTTAGAAGAAGTCCTGCCACAGACTTATCTGATTATCTTTTTTTTTTTTTGTGAATTAGGCCCCAGTTTTTGAGGGGGGCTCAGTGCCTGCAGCCTCCATGGAAGCAAGTTGGAGAGGCCAACGGGTGAACACAAGCTACAGTGTGCAAAACTACAGAGGGCATTTTTGTTCGTTTTGACAGCGCATGGGGCATGTTAGACTTAGAATGGGGTGATCCCCTGCCTAGAAGAGTTTAGTAGAAAACGGACATCGAGGAGGAAGGGCATCTGGGAAAGATCAAGGAAGACACTACCTCAGATAACAAAATGGATCTAGTGACCAACTCTTTTGTGTCGGCAGGGGGAGAGATGAGGTAGAAGAATTAGGGCAGAAGAGAAGGTTGAGCTGACACATGGGGCCCTAGGAGCTTCTCAGCTCTGAGGGTCAGCCTGGAGGAAGAAGAGGCAATGGGAATGGGAGGATGTTTGTTAGGTCTGTCCATGGCAGCTGAGCACCCAGGTACAAAACCTGGGATGAGTCAAGGCTGGTGACCTCCACACCCTGTGCACCAGAAAGGAGGAAAAGGCACGGAGCCCAATGTGCCTCAATGGCGCCAAGATCCTCTGCCATAGCAGGCAGGGTGGCTCAATTGCTCAGAAGGGGGCATTTCCTGAGCTGCGCCATGAGTTCGGGCATCAGCACAACAAAGGAGGGAGATTTGGGGTGAAACAGGCACAAGGAGGGGAACCAGCTGGAGGAGGGAGACCCATCCTTCTCCCAAAGGCCTCATACTATCACCACAGCACTGCAAAGAGGGAAGGAAACCTTTCCTCTTGCCTGTCTTGTACCTGGTGGGAGGAGGGACCCTATGAACCAGGCCCTCCCCTTTCTGCTTTGACAGCATTTCCTGAGTCAGTTGTGCCAGAGCCAGAGATCACAAGAAATTTGCCAGCAAGTGATGTCCCTCACCCCAGTCTCCTTACTGGAAAGACTTTGGGGAGTGTGCACAGCCCTGTCCACAACACAGAGGCACTGGTGGGCCCAGCCCCTGGCAGGAGACCACCACTGACTCCTCTTCCTAGCCCCTATACTGCTAATGGCTGAGGGCAAGTCTCCTTATGCTCCACCACTAGAGACTGTGATTTGGGAGCTACGGGAGCTCAGCACTGTTGCTGTGAGTTTGTGATTGGCAGCATAATTAGTCACCATTCATATGTGTCATTGGTGACATCTCCAATTGCACGTGGGAGAGAAGACTAACTCATGGGGAAGATCTCTGGCATGTGGTTATCCCCAGTGAGCACTGGGGGTCCTCAGTCAGCAAGGCTCATTCAGGCGGAGGCTGGAGATGCCACACAAGGCAAATTCACAAAGGTTCACAGCATCGCACTAAAATCAGGTCCTCACTTCGCTGCTGGCCTGAGTTTAGCCACCAGCATGCCAATCTGATCACACACCTTTGGGCAGAACCTATTCCAGCCAGTAAAGGGCAGCAGTGGCAGCACCCAAAATAGTCACCCCCCAGGTTGCCTAAATTTCCCACGTGGGAAATTCAGGTGAGATGGGGAAAGTGGGAGGGGAAGAGGCAAGGGTCAGGGGGACTGGGGAGCACAGGCTGGGGAGTCAGATTAGTGAAGATCAGGGAGCACAAGAGTGGACTGGATTCCCCCCAATACCTCCTGTATCCTGGACTAGCCAGGCCTGAAGCTGCCATTTCTGTTTAAAATCCCAACCTCCATGGCATGAACGGCCTGTGCCATGGATCCAGCATTAGCCACACTTAGACGTTTCCTCTTGACTTTGCTGCTGGCTAAGACAGCAGTTGCCTGCTCTGACCCCACATCCGTCTGGAGCGATGGATTGTCCCTGTGGCAGTATCTGGCTCACGGCAAGCCTCTCAGCTGGACCTGTCGGGTCTCCCCTGTAGCTGCAATTCCCCCTGGTGGCTAGGTTATTTTCATTGGTTTAACTGAGAAGCAGTTACACTACCCACTGAACTGTCCTCACATCTGACCCAGTTATGTGACAGCGGCTTTACTCTTTAGCCCACGTCATGCAACACACGTTCGTGACACTACTCACATGGGTCAGGACCTTGGCTCTAACCACTACACCACACCCCCTGCTGTGGAAAACCTGCATGTTAAAATCCAGTTCTTATCCTGCATAAACGAGCCACAGCTACTCATTAGGCTTTACACTGGCTGAGTGGTTTGTGGCAGCCGGTCCCTCTTCCACACTGGGAGGGACGCTATGAAGAATTCCCCAGGTCTCCTGGGTCCGAGCACTGTATGGTCAGCTGCTGAGAGAACCAGGTCCACTGGGTCATCAGATGCCAGCACCAGCCGTACACTCCCTGAACGTCACAGGGGCTGGCCACACCAAAGCCCAGAGGTAGAACGAATGAGTTTCTGTGGCAGCCAAGAGCTACAGGGGGGCAGGTTGTGTGGCGACCATTTAACTCCCCTGAAATGCACTGGGGTGAATAGGGCAGGATGAGGAAACAGGAACTGGATTGTTAAACAGAGGAACCAGCAGGCTGTGGTGAGTCCTTTGCTCCCATTAGCCTGTTATCCTGCTAAATGCGGGGGAGTGATGTCCTATGGACCTCCGGTTGCTAGCGGTTAAGGTGCAGATTAGGCGGTCCCATGAAGTGCAGCAGATCAGCTTGCTCGTAATTGTCCCTGTTCACACCTTCACTCCCTATCATCAACTGGTGTGAATGGGCTCCATCTGCCCTCTCAATTGACGTTGCTAGCATTTTGTCTTCCTCCATGTCGGCATGCATATAGATACCTCTCAACTGTAGTTTCCACTTCATTCCTCTGATGAAGTGAGGTGGAGCCCACCAAAGCTTATGCCCAAAGAAATCTGTTAGTCTATAACAGGGGTGGCCAAACTTCTGCAACTCAAGAGCCACACAAGTTGATTATTAAACCTTCAAGAGCTGCACTGTGGCATATAGCCATATACTTTTAGCTACTAAATTGATTTGCTGACGTTTGTCCGCAAGCCACACTTTTTCATTCACGAGCCACATGCAGCTCCCGAGCCACAGTTTGGCCACGCCTGGTCTATATGGTGCCACAGGCCTCTCATTTTTGCCCTGTATGGGAAGGTTAGAAAAACTGGGCATGTTTAGTCTTGGGAAGAGACTGAGGAGGTTCCTGATAACAGTCTGCGGGTACGTTAACAGCTCACATGAAGAGCATGGGAGGCAGGATGGGATGCCTTCTTGAGGTCCCTCCTGCTCCTACATGAATAGAGCCAGTGTGCCGTTGTGCCATGCCATGCCATAACAATTACATGGCAGAGGTGCAACATGGGGTGGCCTGGGTGGGCCATTTGGTGAACCCAAGTGCCAGCAGCATGGCTGTGGCACATGTACATGGCTGCCTGATGCGGTGGTATAGCCGTCGTGCGGTGCTGCACGACGCTGGTGCGACACTGTGGTGTGAGCTCCTACGGTGAGGTGTGACATGGGACACTGTGCGGTGGTGGCATGACACCGGGCTGTGTTTGACACCCTGTGTTGGTGCTACAATGCGGGCGTGACACTGTGTGGCACTGGCATGATGCCACTGTTCCCTCTGAGCTGTGCGCATGTGTACGTGCACACACAGGCCATGAAACCTGCGTGCACGACAAAATAAAGTGTGCCCAAAAAAATTCAGTAGTGCTAATATTGGGGCTCACAAACAAATGTTTTTGCGCACACAAAGACATTATTGGCACACACAGTCTGTGTGTCATTAGCAGCAACATTGCCCATGATGTTAGCATGACACTGGCATGACCCTAGTAGGCCTTGCTGGGACCCTGGCTTGCGTTGCTATGACACTGGCATGCCCTGAGGTGGCGTTACTATGACGCCAGCCGCCAGGGGCGTGACGCCACGTGCTGCTGCCGCGACTCCGCCACGCGCCAGGGGGCGCGCTCGCAAGCTGCCCAGAGCGTCGCAGGCGGAGGACGCAGAGCGGGGGGCGGGGCGGAGCGAGCGCCCTCACGCGGCGTCGCGCAGGCGCAGCGCGCTCAACGGCGGGCGCGGCTTGGCCCTTCTCGCCACCCGTCGCGGCGGAAGTGCTACAAGGTCAGGTGACCGGAAGCGCTGGGCGGAGAGGCGAGCCCCGCGGCGGCGGAGACGGTGAGGCGCGGCCCGGTGAGTGCGGGGGCAGTCGGGCCCGGCCCGGGGGAGAGGCCGCTCGGCGGGGGCCTTCCCCTTCCCCACCCCACCCCACCCCGCGCCGAGCCGCGGTTGCGGCCCCGGAGGCGGCTTCCCCGCCACGCGCCGCTGCGGCCCGCCACAGGCCCGAGACCCGCCGGTTTCCCTGCCGTGTATTTAATGCAGGGCTCGGCAACTTTTGTTCTGTCGGCCTTTCCTCCCCGACGCGCAGCGGGTGCCGGCCGCCCCTCTGCTGAAAAAACGTGGGGCTGGCTGGAAATTCAGCCGTGGCGACGGTCGGAGTGGGCTGGCTTGCTTCCCAGGCGTGCCTGGGAAAACAGCGGCACCTTTCAGCGGTTGCCGTGGAAAGGAGTCGCCCAGAGCGGCGCGTCGTGGCGGTGGGCGCAGGGACGGGGTCCCCAGACCTGCCACAAAAAGAAGCGGCTCCTTTCAGGGGTTCCCTGGCACGCTGTAGAAAGAAGTTGTCCGGAGTGGCTCCTTTGGGGAGCATCACGCTACAGAGAGGAGCCGCTGCAGGCAGGTTTTTTCTGGGTCGCACGGAGACATCGGTGTGGGGGCCCCCTGTGTCGATGCTGCCCAGAGTGGCGCTTGGTGGCAGGAGTGGGAATTTCTGTGGTACCACAGAGGGGGCCACGTGCCGATCTGAATGGGCTCAGGCGCCACTATTGACCCATGTGCCTGGGGCTGCTTGCCCCGGGTTTAATACATAGCTACAAGACAGTGATTAGAAATGTACTTCCACCCCGGCGACTGCAAGCGTTCCTTAGTGGTAGTTACCAAACATACGTTTGTTACCGTTCACTTACCAGAAGACGATTGGAGGCTTCAAATGCTAAAAGAGCTGCAAATTCATGTCCCTTAGGATGTCATCTTAGTCTCTGCAGCTGGCTCAGCACAATTGGAGGCATTGTCTTCCTTGGCGGCACTGCTCCCTCTAAGCTGTGTGTGTGTGCGTGTGCAGGTCATGAAACCTGCGCGCACAACAAAATACAGTGCGCACAAAATAATTCAGTAGTGCTAAGATTGGTACTCACAAAGAAATGTTTTTGCATACACAAAGAAATTGTTTGCGCACACAGTCTTTGAGTAATTAAAGGGAACATTGCTTGGTAGTCCACATCCAGGTCTACTTGTGGGATTGCAGCACTCATCAGGGATGACCCACAAAGTGAGGATCATGAAGAAGCGGCTGAGGAAGGGTAAGAGGGTCATCTCTTGGGACTTCTCAAAGGCATGTCTGCAGCTTGAGGAGGCCTGTTAGGTTTATCCATTGACGTGCATCTCATGTGAGGTAGCAGAAGTCAGCTTCTGGGAACAATTGGAATGGAGCGAAGGGGGATGCTGGCGGTATGGAGAGCAGAATAGGAAAGAGCGCAAAGGCGTGAGCAGCAGAAGGAAACGTAGAGGTCGTTGAGGCCAACATGTCGGTAGTGGGAAGAGGGAACTACATGAGAAAACGTGTTTGGCGGGGAGACGAAGAGCACCTTGTTCGAAAGTTCATCTGGCACATGGTGGGGATTTGTGAATAACATAGACTAAGTGATGGGCAAGAGGACATTTTAGACCAGGGGTGGCAAACGAGGCCCACGGGTTAAGTGCAGCCTGCGAACCTCTTCCATCCAGCCCATGACTGTGCTCTGTAGGACAACGCTTTCTCCTGAACAGAGAGAGAGGAAGCGTCTGTCACAGAGCGCAGTCTTACATACATAGCACTACATGATACTGTTAGAGTGGCCTGGTTTTCGATTTATGGTATGTCTGGCCCACTTGAAGTACATTTAAGTCAAATGTGGCCCACTATAGCAAATGAGTTTGACTCCCCTGTTTCAGAGCATTTCTATCTGAAAACTTGGAATTCCTTGTCCTCTGTCCCACTCCTTCCTCGTTCTTCTGTTGGCTCTCAGAACAGCTAGTTCAGTGGATTTGAAGTCAAGGGACAGATAAATAAGCCCTAACTCTACATAGCACCTCCCAAAGTATTGCTGACGTCTTTTACAAAGCTTTGTACCAAACCATTCTAACAGTATTCTTAGCATGATTTTGGTGAGCTGTATGACCGTGGACACATCACTGACAGGCTCTGTGACTCAGTTCCCCTCTGGGTGAAATGCAGATAACTATTCAGGGGGATGTCTTAAAAGTTCATTCATAGAATAGTAGGGCTGGAAGGGACCTCATCAGATCATCTAGTCCAACTGCCTGATAGAAAATGGTCTACTCCCACTAAATCATCCCAGCTAGGATTATATTTGGTTGGGTACTAAAAGTTTCCAAAGATGGAGATTCCACCACTTCCCTAGACAACCCATTCCAATGCTTCTTTCTCACCAGGAGGGTGGCGTTTTTCCTAATATCCAACCTAGACCTCCCCAACTGCAACTGGAACCATTGCTCCTTGTTTTGTCCTCTATCATTCACTAATGATAGCACAGGGCTTTGAAATCCTTGGATAAAAAAATTATTTTTAATAAATGGCATCTCTAACATCAGTTAATGTATTTGTTTTGTAAGTGGTAAAATTAACACACAGCATATAGAATAGCCCCCCTGCAAAAAAAAAAAAAAAAAGAGAAACCTGTATATTCTCAACTTGAAGTGGTCTGACAGTAATGACTAGCTTATACTGGGCCATGAAATTCACCTAATGTAAGCTTCAGCAGACTGCTAGAAGAGGACATGGTATCAGGGGTGGATGTGCCTCCTGGGAAGGGGCTTTCCAGTCTACATGCCAAATACTCAGGCTGTTTAGGCTTTATGCAGATCATACTTCTCTGCTGTTCCAGGCTTTCTCTCTGGAGGCCTGGGAAGATGGCAGGGTGTCAGTTACGCTCAGCTCAGGGTTGCCCTGACAACCCTAAGAGCTAACCTGGTTTTTGTTTTTAAATGAAATCTTGGCTTCTGCAGACATGGCTGGGGAAGGCTGAAGGAAAGATTCCTGTTCACTGCTGGCAGTGGATTTGCTAGGACTTGCATTGTGCCACTGTATAATGGGTATTTGCTGTTTTTATTGTACATGTGCTGGGAGGGAGGGGGGTTGTTTTATTTGTCTTGTTTTATAAGAGCATCTGATAGAAACAGGTTGCGTGGCATTCTCACACTTGGAATGAGCTGTTGCTTTCTATGGCTCTAGCTGAGGTCCCAAACACCATCCACTGCAGTAATTCATAGCACTGTCAAGACTGAAGGAGCCATCTGATCTCCTGTATAGCAAAGATCTGCTCTTGAAATACCAAAGGCATGAATTGCTATGAGGAGGCTGGTGTTGAATTCAGAACTATCATCTAACTGTGTTTTGCTGGCATAGACCAGTGGTTTTGAAACTTACAGTGAGGACCCAGTACTGGGTCGCAGTACCCCCTGCTGCTGCCACCATGAAGAGACTGGAATACATTGCTCAATGATGTAATTGTTGGGTCTCAGGAATAAATTATTTTTTTTCAACTGAGCCCTGAGGAAAAAAGTTTGAAAACCACTGGCATAGCCGGTGATGCAGTTACTGCGCCAGGCAGTGCTGTTTAGACATATATAAAGCATCAGACGGTAGTTTCATCAACCCTTTGACATCTTTAAAAAATAAATTGTTCCGTTTTTGTAGGAGCTTTTTCCTTCATTGTGTGTCAAGAGTCTTTTTTTTCTTCTTTGATTTCGGTTAACCATTACCCTTCCTCTTTTGCTTTCTCTGATCTCAGTCTCTTCATCCGGATTGTGTTTTTTGGCATTTCTCATTCTCCTGATCTAGGCCTCCTCCTACCACCTTTAATCCTCCATGTTTCCGTTCTTCCAGAGCAGGGAACATGAGTGAGGCGTGTTGTGCCGCACGGCTAAGAAAAGCAGGAGGACAAATGGTTTAAAGCACCATAAGAGGGCACATCTGGTCTACTTTTTATTGCTGCTACACTGGGGAGTTCATCAGAAAACGCAGTTGAGCATTTACAAGGCCTTTTTCTGTTTTCACTGTCAAGGGTGTGACGTGTCTTCAGTCAGGAAGCTCTGTTTGTATGCAGAGTCACAAAGGCATCCATAATGGATTTCTGTCTCCGTGGTCAGAGATCTTTGGGCAGAGGAGCACAGAAGATATCTATTGCTGCTGTAGTATCGTCACTAAACTTGAGCTTCCCTAATTATTTGGTCTCTGTGTTTGCTACATGTGTTTCTTCTGAGTAATCAGAGAGAGAGAGTGCTTTCACGGGAGTTGAGAGTGGCCATTTAATACCTCCTCAGGGTTAACCAGAATGGTGGGGGAAGTATTTATCACACAAAGCAGTGACCTGGTGCTGCAACTAATCACCATCCGACTCGTTCAAAACAAGCTGCATTGGCTGTTTACCCAGGCAGGCTACGCTAGATTTTTGTTTTGACAAACTTCCCATCATTGTCTTCCATCTGCTGTAGCAGTGGTCAGACACCCGTGTAGCCAAGGCCCCAGGTGTTGACTAGCGTTTAAAGCATTGTGCTAGCTAAACATGCAGAAAACTTCCCCAGGCTAGCCTTTATAGTTCTTTTACAGACTAATTTCCAGTGCATGATAGTGTAACAACAGCTTTTGATGTTGGGGCTTTTCTCTTATGCTTTTCATTGCCCACCCTTCATTCCAGGGCCACTTTCCTTCCCTCCCAGTGCTAAAAGTCACTAACAAGCCATTTACTTTTGTTCAGGCCTTTAGGGTACCAGTCCTTCCAACAGGCTAGTTCTGTTCCAGCTTTCATTCTTTACACCACTTTGTAAGACAGAGAGCCTCTCCTGTATCCAGCTTTCCTCCCAATACCCTAACTTTATGTAGCACAGTCTCAGTCTATGGAGCAATTTTCATCCATGGGCCTAATTTTGAGAACTCTGGGACTCTGTTTAGTGCTTCTTAGTAGAATTGAGTCATCTGAAATCCTGTCTAATGGAGTTATTTGAGCTTTGAGGATCCAGCAGGGGTGGACAAAATTGGCTCACAGGCAGACATCAGCGGTTTTGCTTTTGTCGCCAGAGGGCGCACCTGCATTGCATTTCTGCAGTGGATCTAGGCAACAGGCTATTAAAAATGGTTGCTGTGGTGACTAGAAACCTAGATTTGTCAAGCCCAGCGATACAGAGTTATAAAAATTTGTAAGGCACACTGTCAGTTTGAAATCTGAGTTTAGCCATTGAAAATATTGGCGGTGCTTTCACAAACTGACAAAACAAAGTATTTTCCCCTAACCTGAAAACCATGTTGCAAGTTATTTGTGGCAACTGAGTTGCCAACCTATCAGTTCTGCAATGCATGAGATCTTCAGTTTGGCAAAATAACTTGGGTCATTGAGCTCAGGTAGATTTTTTTTGTGTATGGTAGTTTGGACTGTACTCTTAGCTTACAGGAGAATGTCTGATTCACAGTAACTCCCTGTGAGCCATGTGGGAAACTGTCTCTCTTACACCATCTAATTTACTATGGTGTTAAAGGTTATGTTTTTGGGTTTTTTTGGTTTTTTTAACTCATCATGATAGATGGAAGCCACTCATTCTTCGTCTGCCCTTTTTCAGTACCTGGAAGCAATTCTGATCCCAGTAAATTGTGATCCATGGCTACAGTGATAATATGCCGAAGATTACCAGGACGAGTTTGCAGCGCGGTTGCATTTTCAGTTACACCCAGCTGCGAGGCCAGAAGGAAAATTCCTCACAGAAGACAAAAGGAAGATCAGAGTCGTGAAGTGAGCGACAAGGATGCTAAAGCTGCACCTTCTGTCCGATTGCTGAACCCTCTGGAGTACAGAGCACATTATAATCCATCAGCCTACACAGGAACCAAAGCTGCATCCCATCGGAATGGAGCTAGAAACTGTGATGACGATGAAGAGCCACTTGAAAATGAGTTCTCCAGCATCAGTGTTAAGCAGGTTTGGGACACATACAGCGTCACCTCTTCACAAAGCCTGTCGAGCACAAAAAACAGCTTGCTGGATCTGGAGTTCCATGAAACTCTTTCTACCAAGACCAGCTCTCTGGAACCCATGGAAGACAAATTGCTAGATGCTGATATGGAGGTCTTTGATTCTATGAAAGACCTCAGAGTGTTTCAGAAGCACAGGCCCGAATACCTATCTCTAAGTTACGACAAATCCGAGACCTTGCAGGTGCTCCCTATAGAAGATGGTCAGTGGATATTGCATAAGGTAACCACACTTCAGCATAAACTGATCCCTGGAACCATTGTGGAATATTTTTGCAAGCTGAGCTGTTTGCCAGCAGACCAGCATGTGATTGTGAAATCTCATGCCAGATTTACTATGCTATGTCAATATGGAGTTGAAAATATCCAGTGTTTTAGCCCTTTGGAACTCATTGATATTTTAAAAGCCTTTGTCCGTTTATCCATTCCGCCAACCCACTCCATGCTGCATGTGTACGAGAATGAATTTTGCTGTCGGATACAGGGCATGAGCCTGGATCAGGTGCTGCTGGTGGCTGACTTGTGGCGGTGCTTGGAATGCAGTGTGCCTCACTATTTACAGAGCCTTTTCAGTTATGTTAACTTGCATTGGGAAAAGCTCACCTTGCCCCATCTGGTTCAGCTTGTTTATATCATAGGCGAAGGCCGGGTAGTGCCCCAAGCTTTAATGCAGAAGTTGGAGACCTTGGTGTGGAAGTATTTGGATTCTTTCAATCTGGAGGAAGTTGGCACTGTTTGTTTGGGGTTCTTCAAGTCCAGCAGTGCATTTTCTGAGCATATCATGAGAAAAATTGGAGACAGGGCATCAGCCCAGATGTCAGACGTGAGCAATCATGTTTTAGTGAATATACTTAAGATGTTCCGCTATACTCGTGTCCTTCATTTAGACTTCTTGGAGCAACTTGGAAAAGTGATTCCTCCTCGGATTGGTACTATGACCATCCAGGGCGTGATGCACATAACTCTAACCTGTTCGGCCTTGCATTACCTCAGCGAAGAGATTATGAATGCAATTGCTTCTTTGTTGCCTTCCAGGGTGATGTATTGTCGAAGCAAAGATGTTGCTAAATTCTTGTGGTCATTCGGAGTCCTGAATTACAAGCCGCAAAATGCAGAGAGGTTTTACTCCAGCCTCATTGAAGAGATACAAAGAAAGATACATGAATTTAAGAAATATCCTGAACATTTCCTCACCTGTTTGTTGGGTCTGGCATTTGCTGGGCAATTCCCAGCTGGCCTGATAGATTATGCTCTGAGTGTTGAATTTATTGCATTACTCAAGGAAAGCAAATTTGACCTCAGAAAGGACCTGTTCTCTCTTGATGGCAGTGTGGCGATTGAGTGCCCAGATTACAAAGGTAATCGTCTTTCATTGCAGTTTCGGGAAGAGGTTACTAACATGCTGGTTAATATTGTGACGTCAGAAATCCACGTAAGGCCAGAAATGGCAGAAGCTGTTGCTGTACTTGAGGTAATGTTGGGTGGGCCCCAGTATGTCAAACACCACATGATTTTGCCTCACACCAGAACAGATGATGTGGAGGTTCACTTTGATGCAGACAGAAAGCCATTACCTTTTAACTTAGAAGCTGCCAGAGCAGCTAAAGACAAACTGCAAAATGTTGAAGTCAGTCTCACAGATGACTTAATGAATCAGCTGCTCAAGAAGAAGTCTAGTGGCAAGTCGCTTGTGGATAATAAAACTCAGATGGAGACTTGTAGCCAGGCGGAGGCAGTAGAACAGAAGCAGGTTCCATCGACTGGGAATCATTCTGCACTTTTATGTACGGCTCCTGTATCCAAAACCATTTTGAATACGTTGACCAAATCAAAGACACCTCCTACAAATTTTCGGCACCAGCTAAAGCCACAGTCTGGAGTTATGAAGCTTGCCATTCAGGTGTCCCAAGGGGCTGACTATTGCTATGCTTCTAAACAGTTATTGGGAATGCACAGCTTGAAAAGGAGACAGCTGCAGAAACTGGGATACTTGGTGGTTGAACTGCCTTACTGGGAATGGATTCCTTTGTTTAAAAAGACCCATCCAGAAAAGCTGAGGTATCTGCACCACAAAGTGTACTCAGTTCTTTAAGAATAACAGTGTCATCAAAAAGCTATTTGTCAAATTAATGCCTAAATCAAGTCCTTTGATGGGATCTGCCTAGCTGTACAAAGAGTGAAATAGCTATACATATTCTTCTCTCTGTTTCTGATCACTGATTAAAGTTGTCCTGCTCTTAGAGTAACTTACCTTAAGCTTTGCAGCCAGAGATGACTAGATAACCATAATAACAAGTTCACCCCTGCTACCTCATCTACAGCTGTAAATCGCACGCTTGTTTTGGTTGTAAATAGATTCCTAAATGAGTCTATTAAAAATAAAATCTCTGATAATGTACTGTTCTATCCACATCCTTTATTTTCTAGTGAGAGCAGGTGGGTTTGGCTGTTCAGGGTAAGAAAATCACTTGGGGCACCTGGAGAAGAATTGCTGTGATTTCTAAGCTAGGTACCGGGCTCCAGAAACCTCTTGCCTGTAGGTACATGCCACATAGATCTTCCTTCACTTCACTGTTCTCAGTGCCACTGGTCTAGGTGTCAGAGAAATGTGATCTCCTGTGCGCTGGCTTCAGTGCTACCAATTTAGGGGCTCTGGGAAGGATTCCAGAACTTGCCCTTCCGTGGTGAGTGATAGTGGTTGAGCTTGACAGCCTGAGTGTTGGAGAGTTGGCAGATGATATGGGGAGGGACCGCACTCTGGCCATAAGGGTCCTCCTTCATGCGTGCATGCACAGCCTTCAGGTAGGGGAATCGTAGGTCCTTCAGTGGAGAAGTTCCAAAGGGGCAGTCATGTTTAGTCTAGTTCAATAAAACAAACAAGGCGTCTTGTGGTACTTTTAAAGACTAAATAATAATTTTTGTTAGGCTTTAAAAATGCCACCAAACTCCTCGTTCCTCTCCGTGGAGAGGTGTTCACATCTCACAGTCCTCAAGTCAGGGTTGATTCACATTGACTATACAGTGTGGCAGAGCTGCTGCAGCCTAGTATATCTAATCTGTAAATCAAGAGGGTGGGGTTAGTCTTCACCACCTTAGTTGATATACTTATAGTGTCTCATCTAAAGTTAGGTGGTAAAATCTTTCAGGGCAGAGAAAAGGTCTTTGCTCTGTAAGGAGCCAAGTATATTTTGGAGCACTGTGTAAATTATCCTTTTCCTCTTATTTTATAGCATGTTGTGCTTCTGATCCCATACTAGTAAACCACACTAGTAGGAGAAAGCCTGTGCTGTCACATGAATAAGAGGTGAAGTTACGTGAGCAAGAATGGTGATTCTTATTTCCATGTTTGTATGTGTTCCCCAAAAATTTGTGCCTACAGCTGCCCCCTGGTTGGAGGCACAAGCACCTCTTGGTTCATCCCACTCCTCACCAGCTGTCACAGTCCAACCACCCCCAAATCTTTGGACTCCAGCATTCAATTTCGTTCTCTCAGGCCTCAGTCAGACATGGTTATCCTAGCAACGTGCTACACAAAATGAGCTTTCAGCCATGCGTATGGCTGTTCCCATGGCTTCACACTGACTTGGCAGCCATTGTAGTCTTCTGAGTGGCTGTCCTAGAAGACACATTAAAATGGGGAGGGGGAATGAAGATTGTGTGCTGAGGTGAAAATCTGCGTGTTTGGGGCGATTGTGCTTGCTGATTGAATTGAGCAAGGCATTGAGCTGGGAGAGTCACATGAGTGGCAGTTTGCTGATGTGGTAGTTGGGCCAAGTAATTCACCGTCTGTGCAGTCCGTCTCTTACAGCCAATGAACTTGTGAAGGAGCTGTCAGGTAGAGAGGGCGATTGGTTGAAAGACCTTTCGTAGTCCAGACTCTTGGCATGACAGGTACATGCCTTACTGTTGTAATATCCCACTCAGGGGCAAACCATAAAGTCAGAAAGGCTGCAAAGTGAACAACTGGATGGTAGCAGACCTTTTATCCCTGGAGTGTTTGAACCTGGTGATATTCAGAAGAAAAACTGCACTCAGCTCTGCTTATGAGTTTCCATCACATCACACTAACTTCTCAGGCATCATAGGCTTCTGAGTGGCAATCTCTTAATAATATTATGTAATTTTAGGTATGTTTCAGTGGAGTAGAGGTCATAGATCCTACTGTAATATTAAATAAAACTGTGCCAAATATCAGAATTATGATTGCCTGTGTAACTTGTTCCCCTGCTACTGGTATGACTCTTTCTGCCTCATCTTTTCCAACCTCTCAACTCCTTGTCCAGATGTTCGCACTCAGCTAGTCCCAGCCCAACTCCTCAAACGACTTGCCCCAATCTACTTGCGTAAGAAATCCCTAGCCTTAACCTTCAGACTCTTCTGCCTAGTCTTGCTCAGCCATTGCTAGTTTTCCTCTCACACCAAGCTTCTCATCTGATGTTTTTCCCTCATGCTGCCCATATTCAGTCCCCACTGAACACCGGTCACACTTTCCCTGCTTGTAGTCATTCCAAAACTCACTTTCCCCACTTTTGTCCTAGCTTTTTTGTGCAGCCAAATCCAGTTCTCCCCTCGCATCCTTACTCCTTGTCAGATCTGTCTCCCATCCCCCCAGCCTCATTGGTTTTCAATCCCCCTCTTGTCTAGCTAGGTCTACGCTCCCACTTACTGGGGTGGCCAGTCCACTACCATACACACATTCAGTTCCTTCCATGGCTCCCAGTTCCCTTTCTTGGCCAGTCCCAGCCTTCCATCCCTGCCTTGCCAGTCTCCATTCCAAGTCATCTTCTCCCACTTCATCTCAGTAGGGACTTTGTTCCAGTCTACTCGCTCTTCTCCCACCCCCCAGATCCGGCTTTTGCCCCCGCTGTATTTGAATCAGGCAGCTTCCTTCTCCAGATTGTCCAGGACCAACAGAGAGAGCACTGAGAACACAAGTAAGTACTTGATCCAGCCAAGTTCACAGCAGCCTACAGCTTCCATGGCAGGGGAAGTCCTGTCCATTTGTGGGCTGGAGCATGCCCATTGCAGGTGGAATCTTTGGGTTTAGCTGCTAAAATCAAGTCTCTGTTGAGCATGTGCAAACAGCTTTTTTTTTTTTTAGGTCTTTAATTTGGCAAATTATTGCCAGAACACCAAAAAGCAGACCCCTGGCCCAAAGTCTGCTCCTTTGCTGAATTTCAAGTCTCTGCTCCAAAGCATGGGGTGCTAGAGCTTTTCAAAGAAAACAGCCAGATTCTTAACATGTGTAAGGGGTAGTTTTTCCTAGCCTTGATCTCAGAAACAGCTAAACTGCTCTGACTGAAGTTTAAAACAAAATATTCAGCCTGAAGCAGACAGACAGAGTGGAAAACCAAATGGTTAGAGTTTGTCAGAGCAACTGAAAGCAGGATGCTGGGCTTTCCTAACAGTAGGCAGTGTTGCCATTCAGACCTATTATTGTTTTGGGATTTGAAAGGATTGGTGAGTGGGTCCCCGTAGTCCGACTTTGGTTGTAATTTTTCCCACTCCTTAGTGGAATGTACAATTCTCCTTTGCCTACAAAAGGCACAGTGCATGCTAACGGGCATGACAAGCATATTGGTACCCTATTGAACTGAATAACATTTATCTCTAATAGCAGCACAGTTTATTTTAAATTTTATGGATTTTAGCTCAAAGAAAATCAGTGCTCAAACAGTACAGAACACGTCCTCTCCGTTGACCATTATGCACACAGCTAGATCCAGGCTCTTATCTTTCAATGGATTGCCCCTCAACCAGACTGTTCCTTAACACAGAGGTGGACAAAATTGGCTCACAGCTAGGTGCCAGCAATTTTACTTTTGGTTGCCAGAGAGCATTCCTCCATTACATTTCTGAAGTGGAGATATACAACAAGCTACTAAAACTGGTTGTCGTGGAGATCAAAAGCATCAATTTGTTGAGTTCTGATCTAATCTGGCCAGAGAATTTCCCCAAAATAATTTCTAGAGCAGAGCTTTTAGAAAAACATTCCATCTTGATTTTAAAATTGTCAGTGATGGAAGAAAATTGCTGTGAACTTGGCAACATGGTAAGTTGTCCCAATGGTTAAAAATTTATCCCTTATTTCTAGTCTGAATTTAATTTACTCCTTATTTGTAGTCTGAACTTGTCAGTCTTCAATTTCCAGCAATTGTATTGGGTAATACCTTTGTCTGCTAGACTGAGGAGCTCATTATTAAGTACTTGTTCTCCATGTAGGTACTTAGAAACTAACCATGTCATCCCTTTGCTATCTCTTTATTAAATTAAATAGTTTGAGCTCCTTGAGTTTATTACCATAAGGCAGGTATTCTGATGTCTCATGGCTTTTCTTTGAACCCTCTTCAAATTACCACTCTTGGTAACACACAGTATTTTCAAATTTGATTGCATTGCTTCAGAGCTTAAAAGGAACTTTGGATTTTTCTCTCATTACAACAGGTGATTTGACCTCATCTTCCTCCATATGCTGTTCTCCAGTGTTTGAATCTTTATAGCTGCTTTGATTTGCTGTTACAGTGTGACCTGTTCCCATGACTTACACTCCACTGCATTTATTTCTTCCCATTCTGTAAGTCCCCCCATCTTCAAAGCATCTAAGTCAGATTTTCTCCCATGAAAGCTCACATGATAAATAAATTTGTTAGTCTTTAAGTACCACAGGGGACTCCTTGTTTGTTTTAGCTCCAAGTTTGATACTTCAGTGCTCAGCAGCAACATAAGAACCAGGTTAGATAAATAGACCTTGTTTTTTATAGATCTGCATTTCTCCCTGAGGTGATCCCAAAGCAATTGACAAACTCATTCTTCTAAATGAGAAGCAGCCAAAACAGAGGCAGATGCGGTGGTGGTTTTATCTGCATTG
Source organism: Podocnemis expansa (assembly GCA_007922195.1). NCBI lineage: Eukaryota > Metazoa > Chordata > Testudines > Podocnemididae > Podocnemis > Podocnemis expansa. Next base: position 5,782,925 of record ML682065.1, read on the forward strand.
CCAGATGGCCAAGATCCCCAGGCTTGGGCCAGGATGCTGTTGTGCTAGATGGGGTTCAGAGTACAGAGAGATGATCCCTACCGTAACAAGCTTACAATCTGAGTATAAGGCAAGAACCACCTTGTAGGTGCTGACTTACAGGTGAATACAAGGAGACAATGAGACCATGCTGCTCACCGAGGGGTAGCTGGCTCAGTGAACCAGCACTATTCTCAAAGGTGCTGAGAGAACAGTTTATTAGGAGAGATATATGTTAAGAAATGGGACAAATAAGACAGGCTCCCAGCCAGCTGCCAGGAACTTATTTTTGGTCGCCAGAGTGCACTCCTCTGCTGCATTTCCACAGTGGAGCTCGGAGGCAGGCTACAAATCCCAGTCACCATAGAGACCTAGTGCCCAGGTTTTGTCGAACCCTGGGATAAGATAAGTTGGGCGATCATGCGTATGCCTCCTCAGAACATAAGCCGTAGTATCTACGTGGCACACTTTTTGCAGGAGTTGATGGGGGATACGCAAGGTACGTAAAATACCTTGCATATTTCCTGATGACTTGCCAAATATTCCCTACACAATATGCTAAGCAGCTCACTGATATTCCAGTTCAGGGGCTTGAGTTGCTGTAGTGATTTCTAGATCGATTGAGCACGTCTTAGCATAAGAAAAAGAGGACAGTTAAAGAGAGAGGCAGCAAATTGAACCAGAAAACCTCTATGCAATGTGTGATTAACTTGTGAAGCTAATTGCTGGAAGACACAGTTGAAGTGATGAGCTTAGGTGGATTCAAAAAGGGCGTTAGGCACTTACACTATGCTGCAGATGTTCTGAATGGATAGACTAAAAAAAAAAAAACCAAACCAAAAAAAAAACTTAGAATGGATTTTAACCTAGGGCATAAGCCAGCCAGAAACTGCCTGGGATTCTGAGCAAGCCATAACAGAATTCTCTGCTACAGAATGATTTGTGCCTACCCCACAATTAGGTGGTACTAGTCATTGCCAGAGGCAGGTTGCTGGCCTGGATGGATGAAAAGTTCAATGGGATCTTTAATAATCAGGAACAGACAGATGTTCATACAGTTTTACAGCACAAGAGTTTCCAATAGCAAGCTGTGCACTGCTGTAGATCGCTGACCTGTCACTTTTTAAAAATAAATAGAGGCTTGACTGTTGCCTTTAGTGAAGATGACATTTATTACATGTGAGCACATGGGTCTTTTAGCACACAAAGCCCGAGTCTCAAAAACAATCAGGTAGCCATTGGTAACATTAGCTTCAAATTTTGCTCTGTCATGGGTGGCTTGAGGTTATTTTTTACACTGAATTTGGACTTTAGTCGCCGTTTATCTGTGTTCTGACATCTGCACTTAATCAACTGTGTTTTGCTGGCATGATTACCAGACAAATACAGGGCGCATTAGCGGCTGGCCTGACTTGAATTCATTTTATAATCCCATTGCACACCTAAAAAAGCTTGCAGAAATCCAGTTAGGCTGACCAAATACCCTCCATTGGAAATGGTTTAAAGGGCTCCTCCTCCTTGATAGAAGTTGCAATTGTGTGATTACAAGATTGCTCTAAGCAATGGTGTTTATGCCCACTCTAAGAGGTTAAAATTGTTACTCTACAGAAAAATTTTATTTTTAAAAAGAATTGGGTCTGGCCAGTTTTAGTTCTTCGAAAGCAAAAGTTGTGTGTTCTGGATTCCTTTTCTGAACACTTTTTGAATTTGAACATTGGTCTGTGCTCAGGATTGTTGGCAAACAGAGCGCAGTGATTAAAGAGTGACTTAATTTTTGCATCCAGTAGTAACTTTAGTCTGAGGATTTCAGTCTTTAGAATCATATATTTATGCACTATTACTGTATTACAATAACAGCTAGAGCCCTGGGTTGAGATACCAGCTCCTTCTGTGCCAGCACTTTTACAAAACCATAGATGGTTTCCACCCCGCAGATTTGTCTGTCTGATCTATTCAGGCTGTGAAACACAGGCTGGAAGAGGAAACAGGGAGTTGCTCAAAGTGAGGCAGCAGGTTAGTAACAGAGACAAGAATAGGTCTTCTGCCTCCTAGAGCAGTTCCCTAGATCAGTGTTCCTCATCCTTTTAAACAGCAAGTACCCCATGCCTTCTGAACATGTTAATAGTACCCCAACACTCCTGGGGGGAGCAGGCAGCTGCCACAGATATCCCCAGCTTGTGTCTGGCATACCCCAGGGGGACATGTACAACAGATAGTTTTTTCAAAGTGCTGCACCCACACTTACTCTGTGCCTATGCTGTGGCACCTTGTGGTGAAGTGGTTTGATCAGGCTGTTAGCAAGGAAGATCTGCAAAGACACAAAGGGGAATTAGGCTGCTGATTGAAAATCTCTCTAAGGTTGAATGGATGGCAGGACAGAGACTAGGTCTCTACAAATCCCTTCCTCTCTGAGCACTCTCCCCTTTGATAAGGCCTGCAGCTAATCACTGGTTTATTTACAAACAAGAATTTTACGTAATAACACTCATCCACTATACTTCCTCCTCAAAGGTCTTTCTCTTTTATGTTTTGTGAATGATTTTACCTTGATCTTGGTGTTTTAAGCCACAGTGCCCTGCACAGACACTCCTTTGAGTGTCTCCTGAGTTGCTCAAAGCCTGGCATTTGAACTGTGCTTTCTGAGCTGTCAGACTTGGATTCACTTGTAACTCAGGAACTGTTTACCCAAGCCTCTTATCTTCCATAGTTCACTAACATTCAGGTTTTGCTTTTCTCTTTAGTTTTCCCAGCTGATTCTGATGCTTAGAAGTTGAGCTCTTGTACTGCAAAGATGGTAATAAATGTCTGCCTCCCTCAGTTCAAGCCAAGAATTCACTGCAACAAGGTAAAATAAAATGCATTGTGTTTTTTTTATGGCTGAATGTCCGCTCTAGTATCCCTTGGGTAGGTGGAGACCAGAAGCAGTCCTTGTTTCTGTTGGACAGAGTGGTCAAGGGAGTGCTGATACAACATATCATTTGTGTCCAAGACAACGGAGTAGTGTTTGTGTAAGAGCCTCTACGGATGCTCATGCAAATCTTTTTTCTGAGAAAATTCTACCAATTTTATTGACTAGGCTCTGTGGTGAAGTCTCCCAGCAAACACCTGAGCAGTGTGTGTTGGAATTATCTCAGTGTGATGCACAGAGAGATGCTGTTATGCCATCACATTTAAAAGGACATGATCAGGTAGATTGCAGCAAAAACATAACAAATTTTTTTTAATTTTGCAGAAGGGGATAGAATTGTCTGGGGGGATTTGGTAGAAAATTTATTTTTAATTTATAACTTTTTTTTTTTTTTGGTGTAAGCTACTCAAATCTTCAAAGCTAACTGAAGAGTTAGGGCAGTGTGGTATAACAGTGAGCTGTGACTCCTGGGTTCTTTTTCTGACTTGTATTCTGGTCTTCAGGAAATCATTTGCCTCCAAATTTTCAAAAGTATCTGCTAATTTGGGGTGCTGAGCACCTGTGGCTCCTGTTGTCTTCGTTTGGAGCTGCAGGTGTTGAACGCTGCTAAAAATTCAAGTTGGGCCACCAGTTAGGTCAAACTGAAAAATGTGGCCCTTCTCCTTTCTCTGCTTCAGTTAACCTTTCTGTAAAATTGGTGTTACAACACTGAGTTACCTCATGGAGATGTTCTGAGGTCCAGTTAGGTCTGACAGCCTCAGATGAAGGGTGGTAATAATGGCAAGGTCTTGTGTTTATAGTAAGAACTGGATTTCAGGTACTTACCATCATCAATACTTTAGTAATAATAGACAGACACCTCTCTGCTGCCAAATTCCCAATCTCAGTAAAATATGAAACGCTTTTCCATTTTTCTTTTGAAGGTATCAAACTACTTACAGTGTGAAGCTGGGCTTTCATGTGTGGGGCTTGCAGGAATCCATAGAGATTGTCTAGTTTTTAATTCAAAACCTGTTTTGAATTGCAAGCCACCCCCAGCTGCATATCAGAAACAATAAAGCACCTTGGTTTTGTGCTCTGGAAAACACATTTATTTACACAGCGTCAAAAACCCTTCCCAGGCAGAGTTGATTGCGTTGTTGGTCCTTATAAGCAGGGTGACTCCAGGGAAGTTTTGTGGAGTTGTCTGTTCCTATAGCAGTCATGAATTTAGCCTCTCCTCCATATTTTAGCCTAGAATGAATTTTTGGCAAAATCCTTTTAAAGCAGAAGTTTTCAATTAAATCCTTATTCCCTTTAAAGGAGCACTATCCTAATTGGTAACTGGGAACACTACTGTACCAAAGGGGTTTGCAGAGCCCAGCACCCCTAGAATAACAAACATGCTCCAGGGCAGTTGTTGTCAAACTTAGGGTCGGGACCCAGTACTGGGTCGCACACTCTCAAGCACTGGGTCACTGTGCCCCTTGCTGCCACTGCCAAAAGACTGGCATGCATTGCTCAAAGATGTAATTGCTGGGTCTTGGGCATAAATGATTTTTTTCAACTGGGTCCCAAAGGGGAAAAAAGTTTGAAAACCACTGATCTAGGGAGTAAAATCAAGGTAGCACAGTTCATCCATAACTCTTGTTATCGACAGCTGATCATTTAATTCCTCACTTACCTTTTGTCTTGCAGCTACTGTAAAAGTGCTTGCAGCTCACTTTCCTCTTTTGGGTCAAATCAAACCCAGTATTCTCTTGTTTCTCTTTAAACACAGATTTCCGCTGATGGTTATGAAGTTGAGAACCTCATCTCTGAGGATCTTGCAAAGAGAAACCGAGGGTTTCGCAGTGAATATTTCATCAAGCCCCCAGTCCACATTACTGTCTCCTTTCCCTTCAACATAGAAATCTGCAGAATTAATATAGACATCTCCTCAGGAGGATATCAGAATTTCACTGGGCTGGACATTTACACGTCTACCTCATCGAACAAAACTTCTTGGAACAGCACAGAGTCTCAGTTCTCAGGTCTGGCCAGTCAGTCTGTGTCAGACAAAGACATTTTCACACTGGTGGGCAAAGCTGTCCTAAAAAATCAAAGCAAAGTGACGTTCAGTCACAGGGGTTTCAAGCCAAGGCCTCCCTTCCATCAGATGGATGCTGCCTTCTATCCTGGTTCTGCATCTCAAGACCTCTGGAATAAAGGCCCAGCCTCGCTGAGCAACGTATCGCACTTAAAAATTTGCATCTCCCACGTAGCGGGAAGTGGCCTCCCTTGCATTAAAAGACTGGAGGTCTGGGGGCAGCCAGCCAAGTCGTGCTCACAGGAAGTGGTGGAGAGTGTGTTCCAAGTGGTCTCCGAGTGCCTGGCTCAGGGCTTGGGTGTGCAGAACACCGGTTTCACGCTCCCAATGGAAAGCGAAAGTGTGCCCCTGAGCAGCCCTGACAACGAACAGCAGAGTCTCCAGAAGCTGGTCGATGTTGTTCAGGATATCCCTGAAGAGTTTTTGGACCCAATCACTCTGGAGATAATGCTCTTCCCGATGCTACTGCCATCTGGAAAGGTGATTGACCAGAGTACGCTGGAGAAGTGCAACCGGAGTGAGGCGTCCTGGGGTCGGGTGCCCAGTGACCCTTTCACTGGCGTCGCCTTCAGCCAGCACTCTCAGCCCCTCCCACACCCTTCTCTAAAAGCGAGGATAGACCATTTCCTGCTGCAGCACAGCATCCCTGGCACCAGTCTCCTGGGCAGGGCTCAGGTCTCAGGGATGCTCACCCCTTCTTCCTTAACCGTGTCTTCTCTGAAAAGGAAAATGGCCTCTATGGAGCAAAGCTCTGATGACAGCACCCACATGGAGCCCTCCTACTTTGCTGCTACAAACTTATTAGCCATGTCTACCTCAGAGAGCAGTGCTAAAAAAATGAAAACGGAGAGTGACTCACATTTGGCGCAAATGGACTGCTCGACAGGTATCTCGCCTCCCTAATTCTCATTGTTTCATCAGCTCACTGATCTCCCAGGACTAGAATCACACATGCCAACCCAAATGTGATTTCAGTTAAACCTCATGTTTCTTGCAGGTTCCCTCACCAAAACCTAGTGGCAGTTTTAGAGGCTCTTGTAGTTTGTGCCAGCCAAACTACATGGAAGTGGTTTTAGCATCTCGTTTGTGTCTGACCTTCCCCTTTCTACCTAGTACGTTCTTCCTCTCAGACAAGATTTACTTCTGTTTTTTGTTTTTTTGTTTTTTTTAAAGCCCCTGGCCTTACCGTTCTACCTGTCAGTACATCATCCATTTTATTTGCCTCTAATTGTTTTGGATCACTTAATTTTTCCTTTCATCTTTATTTCCTTTGTCCCCATTGTTTTCGGGTCACTGGCAAACTTTGCCATGCTGGAAGATCATCTCTCTGCAGCATGTTCAAAAAATTTGTCATGGGGAGTTTACTAGTCCAGCCACACAATCTGCTGGCCCATCACCCTCATAATGGGGGAACCCTCAAATTTCTTCCCCGCACTGAGTTGAAGTGGTTAGCAGAATCACGTGTGGTGTATGTCCAGTTGGAGTGAAAAGCTAGAGCCCAGGGACCTCTCTGGAAGGGCTAGGGATGAAGGCTATACACATGGGCTGCAGGTAATTAAAGCAGAAAGGGCATTTCCAAAGGTCAAACCTTTTCGTTTGCTAAAAATGGGCTGTAGCAATTGTTCAGGGGAGGAATTTGATCTCTGGTGTTGTCTCAGCACCTTCACAGTATGTGTTATAAAAATGTCTGCCAGCAGAGCCACTGGGCATGAGCACCTCTTTGGGAATCCTTCACCTACTGTTGTGCCACCAGTTGTGGGCCCAGTCCTGCACCCACTGGATGGTGAGTAGTGCCACTGACCATCCAAGGCTTTAATGCATAGTTGAGGTCCTTTCTATGCTACAGCCAAGTCTGAAGATAACCAGGTTGTGAGCAGGTTCTCTGGCTGGGGTGCAATTGCTGTAAGGTAGGCAGTCTCTTGGGCATGTGTCACTCTAAAGTTGGGTGTGGTGTGCCTAACTGCAGGCAATGATCATAGATTGATAGCACTAGAGCTTTTTTGAGTGCTGAGCAAGTTACAGTGGATGACTTCATGGGTAAAGCACAAGACAAACGCATTTGCCTGTCTGGAATGAGACCTCCTGCTCCAGCTCCTTCATTATCTAGCTAGTAAAACATTCACGCTCCATCCCCTAATAAGCAGTTTAACACACGGAGAAGATAGGTCTGTTGTCTCCATGCATATTCAATTATGTAAAGAGTTAATTTTTCTTGACATATATATATTCTTCCTTCTTTGTGCAGAAAGACCTGAAACAAAATGACCCTGTGCTCTCTCCGTCTTTACACCAGAACAGCAGTTCTCAACCACTGTATTGGGACATGTTACTGTCTTGCCACCCAGTGGCAAGGGTGTTGCAGAGAGCCGGGAAGATGGTTGGATTTGGCTTGGAGGGGGTGGGCTTGTGTGTCCTGTAGGCTCCCTATATGCCACCAAGTGTGTTGTAACCTTTAGAAGGTCAAGAACCACTGCACTAGAACACACACAACACTTACGTGCATGGCATTTGGTCTGCATCTCTCTTGTCAGCTGTGGGCCTTATAATTACATATTTGCTGGGTTATTCAAGAACACCACAGGTGGAGAGAATTAAATGGAGTTGAACAACAAAGGGAGAATCAAATCTGAAGAGACGTTGAGAGTCACTGAGGCAGTGAAGTCTGGAGAGTCTGATCTATGTAGGACAGTGTTAGTGCATGGCACGCGTGTGTCTGTTGGACACAGGGATTGTCTCTGAACAGCTGAGCTGAATTTTCTGTAGTGCATCCCGCAGAGGCTTATTGTAAGACAAATAGGGTTTGGTCTGCAGGTGACAGGAAGAGAAATTTTTCACACGGCAGGTAAGTGAAAATATTAAAGGTGGATCAAAACCACAGTTTGGATCTGAACACTCTCAGAATTCAAGGCTTATTAATTCAGGATGGTCTTTAGAAAACGTGATAAGTTATTTTGTATTACAGTATCATAGAATCATAGGGTTGGAAGGGACCTCATAGGTCATCTAGTCCAACCCCCTGCCAGAGGCAGGACCACTCCCACTTAAACCATCCCAGTCAGGGTTTTGTCCAGACAGGCCTTAAACACCTCCAAAGATGGAGACTCCACCACCTCCCTCGGCAGCTCATTCCAAGACTTCACCACTCTCCTGGTAAAAAAGTTTTTTCTAATATCCAGCCTAGACCTCCCTAACCGCAACTTGAGACCATTGCTCCTCGTTCTGTCCTCCATTACTACTGAGAACAGTCGAGCTCCATCTTCCTTAGAGCATCCCTTCAAGTAGTTGAAGGTTACTATCAAATCCCCCCTCAATCTTCTCTTCTGCAGACTAAATAAGCCTAATGCTTCCAGTCTTTCCTCATAGGGCTTGTGCTCTAGCCCTTTAATCATTTTGGTTGCCCTCCTCTGAACTCTCTCTAGCATGTCCCTGTCCTTTTTGTAGTGGGGAGCCCAAAACTGAACACAGTATTCTAGATGTGGCCTCACCAGTGCAGAATAGAGGGGAAGGATCACATCCCTTGATCTGCTGGTAATATTTCTTTTGATGCAGCCCAGTATGCCATTGGCCTTTTTGGCAGTAGCGCTGAGAGGCCTCAGCTGAGAATGGATGCCTGTTGTGCTGGGGCTACGTGTATGCATAGTAAAAACCCTTGTTCCAAAGGTTTTGTTCCCATATCTGTTCTGCTTCTGTAGCCGTCATATCTGCTGTAGTGCAACTGAGCCCCCATAGTCAAAGGATCTCCTGTAGGAGATTTGTTTAACAGACTGATGTCTACAGTCCATTCATGGCAGTCCACTAATACATGGCCTTTAGCAAAACTTGCTCTTTGGGAGCATGCGGGGGGAAATGCTGCTGTGCCTCACAAAGTAACCAAAGGGTTTCACTAAGGGTGACCAAATGTCCCAATTTTTTAGGGACAGTCCTAGTGTTCAACGCTTTTTCTTATATAGCTGCCTGTTACCAGCCACCCTGATTTTCATGCTTGCTGTCTGGTCACCAGTCCCTGATGACAAGACAGTGCCTTCTGAACTGGGGACCAAAACTAGATTTAGGTTTTTCAAACAGATGTGTGAAACCCAATGGAAATAGAGGTGTTTCAGTACAAAAATGAAAACAGCATTTTCTTTTTGGCTTAAATATTCCTTGTCAGCATTAGAAGCCAAACTAATATCACTTTGCCAGTACATAAGAATCAGAAAGTGCCACTGAGCAGCCTAGCTTCAGCTGGCTAAGCTGAGTGAAATGCAGAAGTAAAGAGTGACCTGGGATTTTCAAAAGGGCCCAAAGGAATTAGGTGCCTGAATGCCACTGAAGTGTAGGCTTTAAACAAGTGCGTAAACATTTGCGAGATCAGGGCCTAAGCTTCAGTGATGTTCAGGCACCTTAGTCCTCTTCGTAAGTCCCAGGCAATGTCAAAAATCAAACTCGGCATGTATGTTAGGCCTGCCCTTCTGTAGAGCTCAAAGCACTTTACCTGGCTGGCCAAGGTATCAGTATCCCATCTACACAGGTGGGGAAGCTGAGGCAGAGCTAAAGCGACCAGGCTAGTCCCTCACGGTAAATCAATGGCAGATTCAGAACCAAGATCTGGCTACATAACCACCCAGTATGTGACATAGTGAAAGGAAATTAGAGTTGAAAGTGCTTTTGTGCATCACAGTCCAGGATTTTCACTCCACTGTAGCCAGGACCACACGGGACGTTAGCACTCAGGAAGCTGATACGCTGTAGGTTCACACTGTGGCCTGCTGTGCATTTAGCTTAGCTCTAAGGTACAGTTTTGGAGAGAAGAAAAATGGCCTTGTCTTGTGTTAAGACCATCCACTGAGAATTAAAAATGTGTGTAGTAGCAAAGCAGTGTTTATTCTGCCCCTTGATGCCTTTCTTTTTTACAGTGGCTATTTCTAGATCTCATGCGTCTCTCTGCAGATCCAGTCTCTCATGAACAGAAGCTGTCAGAAAGCTTGGACATTGCCCTGACTTCTGCGCTCAACTCCAGGCCATCGTTTACAGCTAGGCTGATAAAAGGCCAACAGCCGCCGCATAGTGAGGGGGCTTGCAGCAGCTCATGGAATGCAGGTGCCCTAGCTGGTAAGCAGCAGAATGGTCGGTTTCGCTGTTGGCATTTGGATCTGTCAGCGTCAGTCCGTGGTTTTGTATGAACCTGGCTTAATGAGAACACTGAACTCTCGCTGCTTGGATTGTGTAACAACTTTTATTTTATGTTTTTACATGTCTGTCTTTTGACCAAAAGAGTAATTTGCAAATCTCTCCAGTGTCTTGTAAAAAGCCCTACGTAGCAGTAAGTGTCTAAATACCTCACAGTATTTATTCTCCCAGCCCCATGAACAGGGCCAGAGGCAGCTCCCAGCCCTGCTCCAGCCAGCGTGCCATGGGGTGGCTGTGCCATGGGGTGGCTGGTGCACAGCCTAGCCCCTGTGCAATCCCGCCGGACCACAAGCCCTGGAAGGCCGTGCTGAAGCAGAGGCTTCCCTGTGCCCAGCTGGCCCAGTGACAGGAGGGTGGATCCTGGCCTCTGGCTCCAGGGCCCTGTTGTCCCGTCCTGCCCCCCTCCCGTCCCCCAGCACCAGCATGGCAGGAGCACGCTCAGCATTCCCCAAGCCCCAGTGGCACTGAGCAAGGTGGAGGGGCCTGATCTGGCAGGGGTGTTAGGGGCTGGAGCCACCCTGTCACCTGAGGTGCAGCGCTTCAGCCCATATAGCCCCTGAGATGATCCAGCCTTGCCCATGAAGAGAGAGTAGTACCATTATCCCCATTGTCCAGATGCGGAAATGAGGAACAGAAGGGTTAAGGGCCAGCCTACGCTGCTGGCAAAATTCAGTGGCTACTTTGTGTATCTTGTGCAACTCATGTTGACTTCTTAACTCTCCTTTAATGCAGCACATTCGCTGTGCCTGTGGGAAAACATACTCCCATCGATGCAACACAGTGCCACCTGTGAGGGCAGCGTTGTTAAATCAGTTTCTAGATCGACCGAGCCATCCTAACTTACTACTTAATCGGTCTGGAAAAACCAACCTGATGGTGTCAGCTTTGCCACCATCAGTGTAGATGTGGTCTCAGTGATCTGCCTGCAGCCATGCGGGTTGTTTGTGCCAAAACAGGGCATTGAACTGGGGTCTCTTGAATCTCACTCTGACCATTAGACCATCCTTTCTCATCAGCCAAATGAGGCTGTTGACTGATTTCAGAAATCAGCTTCTAGCAGCCGGCTTGTGCCCACAGGGAGCCGTGTGTGGCTCCCACAGAGTGTATGTGAACCTCTTTGACCAGCAGTCTGTTCCAGTGGTTCAGCTGCTGTCAGGGCGTGTTACTGTGTCGCCACCCAGTGGTAAGTGTGTTACGGAGATCCAGGGAGATGGCTGGATTTGGCCTGGTGTGTCTTGTAGGGTCACAACACACCACCAAGTGTGTTAAGATCCACAGAAGATTGAGAACCATTGTGGTACCCTGGGGCGCTTTTTTGTTTCCCTTTCAAAGCTATCACAACTGAGATGGACTTTGGTGGCCCACTCTAGGGATTATGGGCACTAAAAGCAAAGTGGTATTTTAAGGAAATACATAAATTCTTCACACAGTGGGGTATGATACCTCTGCAGATGTCTGGCAGAGACAGAGCCAAACTCAAAATTCTAGTAAAACAAACAAGGAGTCCTGTGGCACTTAGACTAACAAATTTATTCGTCTTTAAGCACTACAGGACCCCTTGTTCATTTTGCTGAACTAAACTAACACAGCTACCCCTCTGGAACTTGGCAACATGCAAGGCATCAAATTCTAGTTTTTTGGAAAAGTGAGTGACTTTTTGTCTAGACAAAAGTGAGTCAGTTGGTACTAAACTGCACCTGGATCTGAGCAATCATGCTAGGAAGCAAGAGGAATGTTCCTTGGGTTTTGCTGTGGTAGCTTCTTAGAAAGAAAACAGGGCCATTCCCAAGCTGATGTGAGTGCACGCAGCTCCACCTGATGTCATTAGGAGTTGTAGACGCACCTCGCCACTCAGAAGTGAGCCCCTAGTGTACATCCAGCATCTGGTGCTAGTTTCAGGTATGGAGTATGCACCATTTTGCCACACTTGACTGTCCTGAACATTGACAAAACTTTCTTCTCTCAACTTTCCAGAGCACAATAGCAGCCCAGTTCAAGGATGTGCTTCCTGTAATAGAACATTTTCTTCTTATTTCAAAACGGAGCCTGTTTATCAGCTTCCGTGCGGCCACCTCCTGTGTCGTCCTTGCTTAGCTGAAAAGCAGAAGTCCTTATCGATACTGTGCATGAATTGCAAAAGGTCAGTCTCCGCTCATGATGTGCTAAGGGTCCACTTTTAACTGCTCGCTGGCAGCTATCAAAATGGCTGGCTGAAAGGCACCAAGCAAAGCTGAGCCGCTGCTATTCTTCTTGCCTGTATTGAACAGTACAAGGACACGGTCCTCTACAGCGCTTGCCTGAGGAGTGCACGTAATCCTGAGGAGGACCTCTGTTGTCTTACACTTACAAAGTAGCGGCGAGGTTAGAGCAGTGCCCCAGAGCAGAGCGATACAAGGATAATAAAGCCATATGCTTCTTTGATAAGGAAAATGTATTTATATGAAACTGATGTCCATCCAGTCGCACACCATCACTCCTTCATTCCAATGGCCCAGTGGTTAGCAAAGGTGCCTTTGGGACGGAGTTTAGCTTCCCTACCATTTCAAACTATTTAAATATTTGACAAGCAACTGTTCAGCCGTGGGCCATGTGAAGTCCTTGTAATTGAGCCCATGCAAGCCACCAGGTTTCCTCTCTTCCACGCCTCATGTCCTGTAAATTCCCAGCAGAGCTAAAAGCTCACAGATGAAGACCGGGAGAGAATGGTTGGAGTTCATGCGTAAGTAACTCCAGCGATGATCTAGTTCTGCTCATACAAACTGTAGAAAAGCCATTGCATTACACACAATGTCACTCTGTCATGTGACAGGACTGGTTCCCCTCTGCCTCATAGACATGTAAGCCTTAATAAAATTAGGGTTAAAGTCGGTTACTTTCTTCTGCCTTGTCATTGGTCTCTCTGTAAGTTTTTTTCCAAATGATCTTGCCTTACAGCAGTGGCATACTGTGGGTCTCCAGCACCCAAAGGTCAGTTGCTTGCATTTGGATGCCCCACTGCCTCCCATGCCCCCCATGCAGGGTAGATGGTGCTACCCCCCGCTGCCCCGGGGTGAGGGTGGTCCATACCTTTGAGGGGAGGAAGGAGATGCACCACTTTCCCTGTTCTGTGCCCCAGGGACTTCTGGCATTCATGGCAGCGGCTCCCCACACTTACCCACCACATAATACCTGCCCCTCCCACTGCAACCCAATCAGATCTGGTGCCAGCTTCACCTACCAGGCAGGGTGGGGGGAACCTCCTGCCCCCAAGCTGTGGGGGTGGGGGAGGAGAGAGCTCTTCCCCCTCCTGGTCATCCATAGCTCCCACATGCCCTTGGACTCCATTCAGCCACCCCTCAGAGCTTCCTGCACCCTCCCACACAGCAAATAGTGCAGTGGCTAGCACCTCTGCTTAATATGCAGAAGGTCCTGGGTTTAAGCCACAGGGGATTGGACTTGATCTCATGAGGTCCCTTCCAACCCTATGTTTCTATTCTATTCCCTTTGCATGTTGTGAAGGGTCAAGCCAGCACCCTACCCCTGTTGGTACGCCACTGCCTTAGGAGCTTCTTTCAGGAGCTGGGCCTAAAAGTGATGTAAACATGCAAGTCAATCCAAAAGAATAATCTCTAGATCTGTATATTTTTGAAAGGGATGCTCAAGTAGCCTCTCAAACTGAATTAATGTTCAGCTGTGCAAATCTAGCAGGCTTCAGTTTGCAGGTAGCTGTTGGGAAGAGCCACTCAGGCAAATTATAGTATACATACCTGGATACTGACACTCAGCTGTCACAGGCAGTCAACTTTCTTAGCTGATGTCCTCTGCCCCTTTCTTTAGTGCTGTACATCTTGAAGATCAAGTCATATGAACCCCATTTTATATACTGCATCCTTGCTGAGTAAACTTAACTATCCATCTACAGTTCCATTTGCCAAGGAATGATGAGATGAGGGAAAACTGTCCTCACATCACTGTTAAACTAGTTTGCTGGTTTGAACTGGTGATCCAAACCAGGCTCTGTGTGTATCGGAAAACACGTAATCTGGTGTGTCTGGGCTTCTGGCCTCTGTAAGTAAATTGTAGGGAAATAAAATATACAAATTCTCTAAATTTGGAGACAAAGCACACCCCATTAGCACCACTGGATTTGCCAAGGTTTGTGTTTCCGGAAATGACTCATTACTCAGGGCAGGAGAACGGGGGTCCTGCATGCTCTGTGCCGAAAGGGAGATCTTGTTAAGCAATGCAAGGTATTTTCAATGTCTTCACACACCGGGAGCAAGTGGCTGGGCCTGGAAGCAGTCTGCCTTCTCTCCGCATCTATGCTTGGGGCTGCAACCCCATGACCTCCACCTATCCAATATCTGCCACCCAGTGTGGAATCTAGGTGCCACAATCTTGAGGCCCAGCTGTCAGGTGAAGGATCTTCAGATAATCTTTAGAAAATGCAAGAAGTGATAGCTGTGTTTTAGTCAGCAGTGTTTTGCCTTGCAAGTCAGCATAGAATCAGTTTCCTGGCCAAGCCCTGAGCAAGTGGAATGATGCATTTTTCAGAGGAGACCCAAAACCAAGGCTCTGAAAGCTTAGGGTCAAAAGAACATCTGGAGCTTTCTGTATATGACTTCCCCAGTGTCTCAGTGAATTATATGGCAGATCTGGGGGAAAGAATCCAGGAGTCTAGGTCCCCTGCCCTTCCCTTGAGGCTCTTCCCACTGGATTGTGCTGCCTTCCTTCAGGGAGCTCAGTTGATGAACGATGAAAACAAGGAGTTGTGTGGCACTTTAAGTTAGTCTTAACGTGCCACACGACTCCTTGGTTTTTTTGTTGGACTGGACTAAGACGGCTATCCCTTTGGAAATTGATGAATGGCCTTTTTTCCTGCTAGGTGGCAGTTTGGAGAACTCAACCTGGACCTTGGGTCAAGTTGAGTTCTTTCCTCATCTCACATCATCAGAATTGGTAATTTCGGGCTCAGCAATGCTTGTGCAACCCCACTGTCCCTCCCAGTCCTGTCATCTTATGCAGCTTTGCAGAGGATAGGAGCTGAGGAAAGTGTTCTTGTCACAAGGTGGAGGTGTGGAATCCAGCTCCCTCAGCCTAGCTGTGGAGCACAACTGAAGGGAGGTTGGACAGAATGGTACCGAGCTGGTCTGAATAAAGTATATTTATAGGGCTGAGTGTCTGAACTCTTCCTCCATCACCGATCTCACCTTTACGCGCTTTGCTCTATATTCATCTCTCCACCTAGCACAGTATTAAGCTACCCATCTGCTGTCCTGTTCACTTTGGTCTCTTCCACTGTGATGGCTTATCATTTAAGTTCTTGGGGGAGAATGGGACTATTTTTTAATTAATGTTGGGGGGGCAGAGTCTTTTAAGTTACTGGAACACAAAAGAAGCAAAGAGTCTTGTGGCACTTAAAGACTAACAAATTTATTTATTGCATGAGCTTTCATGGACAAAAATCCCACTTTATCAGACACTTTGAAGCTTTCTCCCATGAAAGTTCATGCACTAATTGAATTTGTTAGTCTTTAAGAGCTACAGCACTCCTTGCTTGTTTTGCTGAACTAGACTAACACAGCTGCCCCCTTAGAATTGGAACACAAATAACCCACTCTTGCAGGTAACCTGATCCTTTCGTTTGCTCAGAAATCATGGCAGTGACCCAATGAGCCAGGTCCTGTGCCTGTCGCTTGGCCTCTGGACATGATGAGATTTGTGCAAGCCCTTCAGCTGAGTGGGTTTCAGTTGGGCAGCATGACATATAAGATTACATTTAAGTGATGGCCCATGCAGTTCATGGTGACTGAATGTGCCACTTGTGATGGGTGTAGAAGCACCTTGAGCCTTTGCTAAGTATTGGTGCAACTCAGTCAACTTAAAGGGCATTAATTCACCTGTAAAATAAAATGACTTGTGTCTTTGGCCACAGGACCCGTTTTGTGGTTACAGAGCACAAGTTATGTTTGTTATGAGGACGCTTGGTGCAGGGCTGTTGGCAGCCACCTAATCAGTTTGTACCTATTAAATGGACACTTTATACATCACATTTCCATTTGAAAATGTTTGACCTGTTACTTTTCCAGGTTGACCCCAACACTCCTTTCTGGTCTTAAAAAGCTATGCTTCTAAGTGGGTTCTGAACAGCACACTAACCATTGGCCTCTAAACAATGTATTAAAGTGAATACAAGAAGAGTCTGACATTCCATAGTGATGCTTAAAAATGAAATCGTTTCTTGGGATTATTAATATAATGAACTAGTCTATAAGCCTAAGTAGTGAGGGACTGCTAGGTTTACATTTTGTTCTGAAGGGGCAGAGAGGTTTGCAGTCATTCTGTTGACAAGATAAGAAAAATCATTCTTTCTGCACCAGAAGGAGAATATTTAACAATCGCTGTCATTTTAGTGTGTGTATATTCTGTGCTTTGGCCAGTATGGTGGACAGTAGGGTCAGTTCCATGTGCCATAAAGTGCCCCTTTTTGGCCAGGAGTGGATCTGTGCCACCCTGCCTCAGTTTCCTCTCTTCAACACAATAACTTGCACAAGACCAATGACCCTTCTTGGGCTATGATGTATTAACTCTAAGTTCAAAATAAATACAAACGAGTCATCCACACTGGGCACATCCTCTGCCCCTTGAAGTCTTGGGATAAGTTATTTTTGCTTTTCTGCGCTTCGCTTTCCCCATCTGCATAATGAGTGATGTGATTCTTGATTAGTTAATGTTTGCAGAGCACTTTGCAGACAAGAATAATCCTTACGCCTCCCAGAGCTAATGAATGCCCAGCTCGTCACAAATCTTTGGGGTTTTTCTTTCAGATCCGCTTACGACCGACTGCGGCGCAAAGCATGGCTTTGTAAAAAGAATCCACGGCAAATTAACTCTGCCGATTAGATGCTGCCATGTGTTTAATTAATGACTCGCATATCATTATAATGTTAGTGAAAACAGAGGACCCCTCTGGGACCAGAGTAGCCTCAAAAAAAGGATGTAAACAAGTGTGTCATGCAGCGTGTTCCATGGTCTAGTGCAACGCACAGATGGAAGAGTACATGCAGAGATGGTGGCATGGTGCGCTGGAAACGGGCCCCATCACCTAGTTCAGGCCCTTCTGTAGCTGATCCATGTGGCTGTGTTTTAGTCACTGCTAAAGGACATGGTTCACTTGGCTTGTCCTATTCCAGGGCTCGGATTGCTTGCTAGACCCAGAGCAAGGAATCAAAGATCGGGTTAGAAAAAAAACAGCATCTACTTGAGTCTGAGCCAGGTAAGGACACACCCAGCCTGGAGCCCCAGGGATGCATTTTCCTAAGGGCTTCATTGATTTAAAAAGACTTAGGCGTTCACATCTCGCTGACATCTAATGAGACTTAAGGGTCTAAGTTAGTAAATCCAGTTGAAAATGTCACCCTTAAGCCTCAATTCATGAAGGGATTTAGGTACCTAACTGCCATGTTAAACACCTAAGTCCAAAATTTCATAGGCTTAAAACCCCTGCTCAGCTTCCTCCCAACCCTGCAGGCCTGCCACGTTTCCTCTGATAGAGTCTCCTTGGCTCTTAAATTTTTGCCAGTGGGCACATACAAAGCCGCTTCAGTCCGAACACTGCCAGCAAGATGCTCAAACGAGGCATTTCCTTGCCTGTCTCTTCCTCTGTCTAATCTGGAGGGTGTTTTCTGAGGTTACCTGAGCGTGGACCTTTTGTATACAGCTTGCACAAAATCAGTGCTTCCCTCCTGGCTCCGGCTTGTGCTATGAGCACTGGGTGAGTTGTTCTCTCCTAGCCTGGTGAATGTTTGTCATAATGGGTCAGTTTTGGGCTCTTTGGTCCCGTGAGGGCTGCAGGAGTAGATCCTGCATTTCCAGCCAGCTAGCTTAGGCCACTCTCCACCCAGCATGTTGCCTCCCTGACACCTAACCTGCCCCTTGTGCTTTCTGGGGAACTGGGGCTCCAAGTCAGGGCTCAGGATGCCATGCGGCAGCAATGCAGCACTCTAAGTCTCTTTTGTGGATCTAGGCCTCAGCGACCGGTTAACAGGTATCAACAGTAAAGTCCCACGCCAGGATCAACGACCAGGCCTTTCATATGACACCTGCCTCTTCCAGCTCCAGATGGTGGAGTCCCTTCTATCCCTCCGCAAAGAAGAGGAACTCTCGATCTCTTTAGCGTCAGTAGACTTCATTTCAGAACCTTCCCACTGGCAAAATATGAGGTGGTAGGAATAGACGTAACGTGCAGAGATATGTCCCCACCACCACCATTACCCTGCAGTGACTCAGTTGCTTCCCAGGGATCGGGGGGAGGGTGTTCAATTGACTGGTGGGTACAAATCTATGGTTCTGGGCAAATGGTATATTCAAAAATGGGGACTTGGGCTGTATGTGTAGAGCCCTGCACGGATCCACGGATCCATAGCCAACCTGCATCCGCAAGAAATGGTCCGCAGATATCCATGTTGTATCCATGAATGTGGATATAATGCAGATAGCCGCATATCTGCAGGGCTCTAGCTCTGTGCAGCTAAAAATATGTGGATCCGTATCCGATCTGCATCCACGAGAAATGGTCCATGGATATCTGTGTTGTATCTGTGGGTGCAGATATCTGTGGATTTGCAAGTTTCTATGTATGTGATCATCAGCAAGTGTGGGTTTTTCGCCCCCAAAGTTACATAAATTCCAACATCAGAAGGGCCAACTGTAATCAGCTAGTCTGGCCAGTTTTAGCCAGAAAGGCCGAGAAAATGCCCCAAATAACTCCTTCGGCAGATCCTTTAGAGAAGCATCTGGTCTTGATTTAAAGCTAGTCAATGATGGAGGCACCACAATGACCCTTGGTAAGTCGTTCCAGTGGTTATTTACTCTCTCTCGTAAAAATGCACACCTTATTTGCCATCTGCATTTGCCTAACTTCACCTGCCAGCCACTGGATTGTGTTATACCTTTCTTTGCTAGACAGCAGAACCCCTTGTTAAGTATTTATTCCTCATGCTTGTAATCAAGTTATCCTGACCTCGCTCTTTGTTAAGCTAAATAGAGTGAGCTCAAGTGTATCTATTGCTGGAAGGCAGGCATGCTGAGTCCAAGCTAATCCTTCAATCAGTCTCAAGGCCCTTCTCTGAACCCTCTCCCAATGGCAACAGCCTTCTTGAATTTAGGACACCAGAGCCACACACCATAATCTAAAAAAGTCACACCAACACCAGATACAGAGGTAAAACTAACCTCTACTCCTACTTGACTATGTCTACAATAACTTATTCCTTGGCCAAAGAGGCATTTTAGTATATCAAATTAAGTGGTTAATTTGAAATAAGGAACCACTAATTCACTATAATAAAACCTCCTTTTACTTTGAAGTATTGCTTACTTTGAATTAAGCAATTTTAAGCCACAGAATAGGCTTAATTCAAACTAATTTCCCTATTCTTTTGCCCACCTTCCCGAATCTTGAATTAGAGAGTCTAGTGAAGACTCTCCACTTCGAATTGCTAAAGCCCACTTTATTTTGAATTTGAGAGTCTTCACTGGACTTTTAATTCAAAATAAAAACTTTGATGTAGTGCTAATTCAAAATAATAACTTTGATTTAAAGTCAAAGTAGGTATTTCGAATTTACTACTTTGAATTAATTTTGTAAGCATACCCATAGCCCTCGAGATTCCCCTGTTCATGCAGCCAAAGAGCGCAGCAGCCCTTTTGGCCAGAACATCACACAGGGAGCTCATATTCAGCTGATTAGCCACCCTCCACTGCCAGCATCTATTTCAGAGTCATTGGTTCCCAGGATAGGATCTTCCATCTTTTAAATATGGCCTATATTCTTTGTTCCTTGATTTATATATTTACATTTAGCCATATTAAAACATATTGTTTGCTTGTACCTCGCTGACCAAGTAATCAGATCATTCTGTAGCATTGATCTGTCCTCTTCATTATTTGCCATTCCCTTATTGTTGTGTCATCTGCAGATTTTATCAGTGATGATTTTTATGTTTTCCTAGGTCATTCATAAAAATTTTAAATATCATAGGGCTCAGAACCAATCAAGGGACATTCCTGCCCATTAGCCAGCTTTTAGTCCATTTAATGTGTGCCCTGTTAATGTTGGTTTCTAGGGTCTTTTTAGTCAAAATGCGATGTGCTAGCAAGTCAAACACTATACAGAAGTCTGTTACATCAACACTGTTACCTTTTTCAACCAGGGTTGTAATTTCAGCAAAAAGAGATCTCAAGTCAGTTTGACAGTATCTATTTTCCATAAATCCAGGCTGATTGTCATTCATTAAGTTACCCTACTTTAATAGACTATCATTATCAGAAAGGTTTGGCATTACTCAGGTCATCCCATTTACCTTTTTAGAAGATTGATACAACATTAGCCTTCTGGAACATCTCCAGTGCTTCCTAAAAATCAGCATTAACAGACCGTCAAGCTTCTCAGCCAGCTCTTTTAAAACTCTTAGATACAAGTTATCTGGACCTGCCAGCCTCCCCAGCTTTCCAGAAGAGGAAAACAAGAGGAGAAGGCTTTTAAAAGGGTCAGGATTAAGATGGCTTGAAGTGCCTCTCCCCTTACATGTAGAGATTTGGCCACTGGAGGGACCCTGTGGTGATTAATTCAGTCTGGAGCCGATAAGGACTCGTAGCAGACTTGCCAGGCAATTCATCACTGTTTGGAAGGAGCCAGGGCAAACAGGTGCTTAGGGCCTCATTTAAGTAGAGGTCTAGATACAAAGACCTTGACTTGGTATCTTGTCACCCATTGCAGAGCAGGAATGGCTGCCACTCTCGCTCCCATCTAACAGATGGTGCAAGCAGCCTCTACCATTGCGTGCATGTGTAGGTGGATGAACTGTCTTCCACTGTCCGTTGGTGCTCCAAAGCCCAAGGAAACAAGCCCATCTGGAATCAAGAGGAAACGTTCCCTCTGGCCGGGTTATTCCACAGATGTCCAGTGGGGAGCATGCTTGTGCCCGTCCTCTGAACTATTTGGTCCTGGCCAGTGTACGAGCCAGAATATGAACCCTGGTTGTGATCCAGGTGCTGTCTCTTTCCCTTGTATGCAGGGTCCTCATCGCTTTTAGCCTCAGCAAGACCGACACCTAGTGCTTTTTCATACAGAGAGGCACTTTCCCCTAATTTTCTTTGGCTGACTGGCTGTTTTCCATCCATATACCCTTATGAGACTTATGCTTTTTTTTTTTTTATTTCTCCTCCCACCACACCCCTACCACCCTGACTGATCCTCTGCTTGATTCTATTAAGTGATTCCATGCCGCAACTCTGAATCCTTTGCAACTGAGAAAACATTTGATTAACCTGCCCTGACTTTTCAGAGCGTGATTACATTTTAATCTTATATTCCCCCGTTGTCATTCCAGACACAGAGTCATTTGAATGCAGATTATTGCGGCTAATGTAATTTTAAGATACAGTAATGAAGAGACGAGCATGATCATGTAATATTGTTGTCCAATTTAACGATGACATTTGAGTTTCTTTTGAAATAAGTTTACCATCCTTCATTCACATTTTTTGGCTTACTCCTCAGAGGCTACGATTTGGGTTGGTTGCTGAATGCATGGTAAGTGGAGTTTGCAGCTTCCAAGTGCTAGAGAATATTTACTGCATATGTGTCTCTATACCTGTACTCCCAGCACCACTTTCTAAATTAGGGAATGTAGCTGACCAAAGAGAGCAAAGGACTTTGGTAGCAGGACAGCTTGGATCTGGTTCCCGCCCAGTCACTGAGGCTTCTTGGTGCTACCTGGTACATGGCACGTGAGCCCACACGGTCTAAAGCATGCAACTCAGCATCTTCTTTGGGCGCAGCATCTTCTAGCCCAGTGTTTCTCAACCTGTGCGCCATGAAAAGGTGCTGATCCTCAGACATGGGGCAGGTTTTCTGTGACCCACTCTGACCCCTCGCCATCCATGAGGAGCTGAGTGGGGAAGGAGGAAGGTGAAAGTCAACGCCCCAGTCACAGCAAAGTTTCCAGGTGCATGGCAGTGGACTCTGACTGCTTTGCTGAGACTGGGACATTTTCAATCTCCTGCCATTGTTACCAGCTTTTTTGAGAATGTTTTCATCAGGTGTTCTGCCTAAAGTCATTAATACCTTTAGGTGTTCCCCAGGCCACTAAAGGTTGTGAAACAGTTCTGCAAGCCCCATCTCCCTCGGTGGTCCTAAACAAAAGTGGTCAAATGCTTAGCAATGGTTGGTGACTCCTCTATGAGATGTTCCAAAGGGGGAGCCGTGTTAGTCTAGTTCAGCAAAACAAACGAGTCCTGTGGCACGCTTAAGGACTAACAAATTTATTTATTGCATGCGCTTTCATGAGCACGAATCCCACATCATCCAATGCACTCCTACCCTCTTCTCAGCACAGGCAGACAGGACAAAAGCACCTTGGGAGGGGTCTGTCACCCCTGGGCTCTCCCCATACCCACAAAGTCAGCTCCTTCATCTGACCTTGAAGGGTTTAACACTCCTGCTCCGTCAGGGATGCCTCCCCTTGGGAGACCCTTTCATGGGGTGACCGTGGGATTCTCTCCCATGAAAGTTCATGCAATAAATACATTTTAGCCTTTAAACATGCCACCAGATGCCTTGTTTGTTCTCCCCTATGAGAAGCTCACATGTCCACTGACAACAAGCAAAGTTGGTGAGTGAACAACCCTCTAGGTTTCAGTTTCTCTCAGCTGTGGCACAGGATTGTGAGCATGTCTGCCCCATCGGGCTTAATTATTTTTCTTGAACAATCTGAATGTGAAGCTGATTCTCTGGAAATGAAGCCAAGATGCCTCCTGGCTTGTTTTAGGGACAGAAGCTGGTAACAGGCGGGGTAGGAATAAGTGTGGGTCACAGCGACATTGATTCATTTCATGTTTCTCGGTCCTAGCCCATGCTGTCCTCTGACGCAAGCTACCTGAGCTTGGCAGCATATTTTACTGCCAGCTAAATGTAAAATGCTTTTCTGGGGTTATTCAAGGAAAGCTGCATAAAGTAAGTTTAACCTGTGATGAATTGAACAGTGATTATTTCTCTATCAGCTGCTGAACGTCTTGTATAACAAGCTGATGGGCCCTGTAGTCGCTTGTCTTTACCATCCTGAAAACAGAAGTCCTGCATTTGGACTATCCTCTCTCCTTGAGCTTCAGTACCCAGCCCCATCTTTGCAGCCTTGGGTGGTATGACCCTTCAGTCACATGTGTACAGAGGAACCCACTGTTGCTGGCTTGCCATTGCATCTGTCAGCTCAGATGCCACAATGCTGGGCATGGTTATTAGGGTCTGAAAACAGCACAAGAAAAGTCTTTCCTCCGTTGTGAAAGCACAAGACACTGTGGGCCAAATTCTTCTGGTGATCTCAGCAGACCAGGTCAATTCACAGCCCCAGAGACACCAAAGATGTCTCAACGGGGCTAGGGTACCAGAGTAATACGCATTAGGGGAATGAGCAGATGCAGTCTTGCTGAGGGGGGATGTAACCAGCATTCAGGGCTCCTGGGAAGAGTCAGGAATGGTCTCAGACGGTCATCTAACAGCTATCAGGGACAGAGTCATAGTTGATGCCTTCATATGGGTCTGGAAGGGACCTTGCAAAGTCATCAAGTTCAGGCCCTGCACTAAGGCAGGCCCAGTAAACCCAAAACATCCCGGTGTGTTTGTCCAACCTGTTCTTAAAACCTGTGGGGAGGCCACAACTGACGTTTCATAGCTTAGCTACCCTTAAAGTTAGGTTTTCCTCCTACTAACTAACTTAAATCTCTCTCACTGCTGATTATGTCTTGTCCTGCCTTCAGGGGACATGGAGAATAATGGGTCGGAGTCATCTTTGTAACAAGCCCATAACATATTTGAAGACTATTATCAGGTTCCCCCTGCAGTCTTCTTTTCTCAAGACTAAACCTGCCTTGTTCTTTTGATCTGTCCTTGGGGGTCAGGGTTTTCTAAACCCTATATTATTTTTGGTGAGTTAGGAGCCTAACAAGGGCTGCAACATGATGTACAAATATTATTTAAGCTCTGGCAATATGCAGATTACATCACAGGACATAACCTGGCGTATCTCCATGGAAGGAGGCTAATCTGTGCTAGCTAAGGACACATCCACACACCTCACCCTTAGGATTCTCCAGTGTGTTGCAGATAAAAAGTAAGGTTACTGGTAGCGTCTAGAGGCCATTGTGCTGGGTGCTGGCCATGCACATACTAAGGGGCTGGCCCTGGAGTACTTACAAGCTAAATAGATCAAACAGAGGGAGAAAGAAAGGGAAGGCAGCCCTACTCTGCTGGACAAATGAGGCAGCAAGAGATTCAAGTGACACATCCCCAAGAGTTGTATTGAATCCACATCTCCAGAGCTCCCACGGGTGCCTTACCGGCCAAGCAAGGTTCAAACAGCACCGGCCCTGGGGACATACCAAGACTGGAGCTAGCCTCAGTGGGCTGAGTGTAGGAAAAGGCCCTGCTTCAATAGGGGCGTGTGACACAGATGTCACTGGCACCAAGGTGTGGCCTCCTGGGTTTAACTGTAGGCCAGGTTGTTGGGATAACCTGCATCATGTTTAATTCTAAGCCTTTGTCTGCTTCTAGCAGCTCTTGCCATACGATCCCAAAGCAAGTTACAAATTTTAATGTCACAAGCCTCTTGGGAGCTACATAGCCTTGACCTTGTGGGGCCACTGAGGCCCACGGGCCCCAATCCTCAAAGGATTTAGGAAGAAAACTCCCATTGACATCAATGGAAGCTCAGCACCTTAAATAGCTTTGAAGAGTAGGGCTGAAGCAACTTTCATAAAGTGCCTCACTGGCATGCCTTGGCGCAGAAGGTAGGTTTCATGACTCCCATCCAGGAGGGTCTACTGCCCTCGCCCTTTTTCTGTGCATCTCCTGATTGGCTCGTGCTAATGTAGAGGGTCATGCAAGCCTGGCGACATTGGGGACCCAGCTTGTTGTGGAGGCTCCAAAGGGGTGCTGCAGCAATCCAATCGTCTCCACAATCATAGCAGCTAATAATTCAGGGCTTTTTAATAGAGCAAAAGGCCTGTGCAACCAGATGTAACATTCTGGCATTACTGTTGAGGACAAGATGAGCAGCAGCCACCTGGAAGAAAGGTAACCAGGTTAGTCTAGTTCAGTAAAAACAAACAATGAGTCTGGTGGCAGTTTTAAAGACTAACAGAGTTATTTATTGCATAAGCGTTTGTGGGAGACAATCCCACTTGGTCAGATTTTTAATAAACATCAGCCTCGTGCTGTCAAAGTGTGTGAGCACTAGCTAGTCAGTATGCATGAGGAAGACAGCAATGGGTGAATGTGGGAGGCAGGAGAACCAGCCAAAGAAGATTCAACCAATGGTTTGCAACCGCATTTTTTTCACTTGCTGCCTTAGCCTTCTCCCAGGTTTTTTGATGGCTGGATGTGTGTAAAGCCCTGGTTCTGCATGGATGATGACCTTACGAAGTGGGCGTGTCTCCCATGAAAGCTCTTGCGAAAAATAAATCTGCTAGTCTTAAAGTGCCACACAATGCCTTGGTTTTTTTTGCTGAACTAGACTAACACGGCTATCCCTTTGGAAATCTTCCTACTACTGTCAGCTGATAGTTTTCATTGGTTTAGGAGCCAGCAGTGAGCTCTGAACGTCATCTAGGACCTGTGGGGCCAGACCAGCCAGCTCGGGGTTAGGGCATTAGCGCCATGGCCTCTTGTCCCCCTGTGGCTGCCCAAGCCATCAGCCGAGGACGTTCCCCCAGCACCAGCCAAGCTGCGTGCCTCTCCCTCCCCACTACTTGGGCCACTGTCCTCAGCGCCAGCCAGGCCAGTTCGAGTCACCCTACTTCCAGACTGGGTGCCACTGTGGCAGTGGTGGGGGCCACAAGAATGGGCAGCGCCAGGCCCCCCCGGGGCCTTAATCTGGCTCTGTCCCTAGATAAAGGATGGAGCATCAGAGCCACAAAAGAACAAGGGTGTTGGTGCCCTGCCACCCAGTGGCATCTGCAGCCCCAAATCAGGCACCCGCCTCCCTCTACGATGCATGGGGAGCGTCCAGGCACCGGGGAGTTGGACTCGCAGATGCCAGCTTGCTGAATGGGCCAGCACCTAGGGGAACCGCTAGGAAATGCCGAGGAGCGGGCTGGGAGAGAAGAGGAGTATAGGTACCGGCACTACTGATGGGGTGCCTGGCTGCTCAACTCTCCCCTGAAGTTAGGCTCCTAAACCTAATCAGCCCCTTCTTTAACCCCTAGCTGCTGAAACTCTCCCTCGCTCGTTCTTATACTTGCCTTACATTGCCCCATGCCCCTGGTTGTCATTTCTACAGGTGCTATGCTGGCTCCCCACCTGTCGCGGGGGGGGGGGGGCCTGTATTCACGCTCTTCCTGCGGGGTCTGACAGCTGTCAGGTCTTGGGGGTGCTCAGACCAGGCCTACAGTGCCAAGCTCTACTAGCATGTAGGCATTTTTAAACCCCCATCTTGAGGTTTTAGGGGCTTCTATATCAGCTCATTATCTGTGTGGTGGCAGCAGCAGTTAAAAATGGCAGGTGAGGAGGGGGAGACACATGCCTAGAGGAGTTAGGCACCAACAGGTTAGATGGCCCCTAAGCTGTTGCTGTAAAAATGTCATGGGTGCCAACCTGGTGGACTCAGGCCACTTAGGTGCTTGTTTGGGTGCCTAAATCACTTTCTGATTCCCAAGGCTCTGGCAGGATTTCTTCAGAATCCAGCCCCAAATGCCTCCTCCCAATCTGTTTCAGGAGGGGCTTGCCGCCAGCTCACGCACCAACTGGATGCTCATCCGCACCCAGTTAACCGTTGTGATTCCCTCTGCTGAGTGCTGCCACGAGGCTGTATGTGCCCTGGGGCCCCAGGCTGACACAGCTGCCTCTTCTCAGCTGGGTAACCTGCCCGTCCTCTGTATAGACAGCCAGCCTCCGGGGCCATCATATCCAATTCTCCTACAGCTGCTGCCCCTTCCTGCCAGCGGCTCTCCATTAGTTCATCCTCCGCCCAGCCACTCATCTACTGCCCCCAATTGCCATCCCCTGCTCCCTCAATAACTCCTTTCTTGCTTTTGTCTCCTTTTCCTTGCCCCCAAGCCCCTGCCTATAAAATGCACCCCCCCCCCATACACACATGCATGTGCTTCCTCCTCCATAATCTTTTCTCCAGTTGCACTCACACCACAATACCCAAATATGACAAGCAAAGCGCAACATCTTTTTGGTGCCAGTCAGTTGTGCACTGTGTTGTTAATGCTTTTGGGCTCCCTCCCCCTGCTTAATTAGACTATGAAGATGCCCTTTACTAATTGCCTCTAAAGGATGAGAAGTGGCTGCTGTGTAGATCCGCCTGGGCCATGGCTCATCCTCCAAGGGGGCGGTGGCTGACGCGCTCATTAAAAAGATGATTCCCCTCTGCATGTTAATGTCACATTTCTAAGGTCACCCGCTGCTAGAGCCCACTCTGGGCCCAGCCCCATCGGGACCCACACCACACGAATAGCTTGGCTCTGGAGCTCGTGTTGCTAGGAAGACGACCTGGGCCAGAAAGGATTGGAACAATAATCCAGATTAAATGAGGCCTGGTCTCCTCTCCCACCAAACCAAAACCAAACTAAAAAGCACTTGACAAGGACAGGCTATTTCTCCCGTGAATGTAACTAATTAATGTAATTAGTGGTAGGTAATAGGAAGGGTGGGTCCCTTGCAACTAGTGAATATTTGCATCTCTCCCATCAGCATTTCATTGGAATCACCTGATTTGCAAGGCTGAGAAGTGAATTTGGTCCATTACCTCCACCAGGAAACTGCATCAGGGAAAGGTGCATAAAGCCAGCGAGGAGAGCAGCCTGGTCCAGGAAAGGAGCAGCCGGGACCAGCCTCTAGGAGGAAGGGAATTTGGACGGCATCCTCTGAGACAGGGCACGAGGCCTGCGTTCAAAGCAATCATCAGTTGCAGAATTAGTGTATTATAGCTGACAAAGGCCCAGCAGTGAGCACTTTGTGAGTGATGTGCAGGCAGGCATTTGTTTGCCAAACTACATTAACCGAACAACTGGAAAGAGCTACCAAATCCATACGGGCCACCATCTGTGGACAGGCAATTATTGACGTGAAACAAGGCCCACGCCCACCAAAGAAACTCCTTGTTGCAAGCTGTTCACCCAAATGGGTTACCGCTCTTCTGCTAATGGAACCTGCTGGGGATTTTTAGCAGCTCTAGGAACGGGATTTTAGCGCTGAGGTTGGCTGGATAAAAGCGTGTCCTGCTGGAGTGGTATTTTCTTATGGGGTTAGCTCATGCACCATGCTGTGTTGCATCCTTAACACTACTTCCTGCAGCACACATTTTCTATTGAGGACACCCAGCCAAAGACTGTGTACACTGCAGAGTGTCCAGCCGAGGGGGGGGCCCCCCCCATGCACACACAAATCAGTCTAACTTGGGTCAGCAAGCTCTTAGGAGCTGGGTTTTAAGAATGGAGCTGAGGCAGACTCTTGCTGGGACTCTGCTCCAAGCCATCACGTTGAAGATCTGAGTCAGGAGCTCCGAGTATGACCACATTAACATAGCTGAGACTGGGGTGCCAGCAACAGTCAACCCAGGTTTATAATGCAGTGTGGACACACATGCAGAGCTTGACAGCAAACCCAGGGGTCACAGAGCTCTGGCTGCTGTGCAGTGCAGACCTTTACGTGGTTCAGCCAGGTGGGATCAACGGGTACAATGCGACCACACCAGCAGGTGTGGTAACAGCAAAGGGACAAGGAGGGGGTCTCAAACGCAAATCAACATGAGGGCTGTATGAGGACTAGTACAGGGCTGCATAAGGCTTAGTACATTAGCCCAAGGGCTGCACCACTGAAACCTTCTCCTACAATGATATTGCAAATATCGGTACTGATAGCGTCATTGTGGGCCGCAGGGAATAGCTTTGGTGGGGCAGGGCACATGTTTGAGACCTTGGTGCTAAACCATCTTTGGCACAAGGTCCTCGACCTCATTCTTAGCCAGCCTTCCTTCCTGCACCGACAGGCTACCCGTTGTGCCTTGAGCGAGGCAACTGACATCTGTCACACGTGGTTCATCCTCTTTCCAGGGCCAGAGGTACACCTGCAGTGGCAGGTTTGTTTTGCTCTGCTACAGGTTAGTTTACCAAAGTAAAAAGCCACTCTGCAGCCATGTCGCTACCAAAAACAGCCACAGTGGAGCTGTCATTTACCTATTCAATACAGCAAGCTCTTTGGGCATTGTTGCCCTTTGTAAAACACAATGTAAAATCTAGCGGTCTCGCCACAGCACCCAGTAGAAGTGCTGGCTGCTGAACCAGCTCCACTGAGTGATCTAGAAATTCATTTAGCTCCCCTTCCACCAAGCCAGGAATTTGTCACAGCTATAAAGGCTTGGAGTTGGAGGCTGCCAGAGAACCAGCCTGCAGTCCCCTAAAAACAAATCTGTGTGGGGCAGAAGTCAGGGCCAGCATCACTTGGTGTGACTCACTCAGCAGATGGTGGTGGGTCCTGGAGGAGTGACTTTCAGCTAGTTCTTTGCAGTCAGTCTTGCATCTTTCTTCAGGGAGCACTAAACCTGGACCCTTGTTTTAGCCCTGAAAGCTGTTGAATGCTCCTGGCAGTCCCTTGGAGACTGCAAGTGGTTTTGGGGAGGGGTGTTTAGTTTATAAATGTTGGGGGGGGGGCAGCTCTTTGCTGGCATAGTGCCCGGGGAGGCTTTGGTGCACAGCATCAAGTGTTAATCAGCTTTGTGCAATGCAATTTCTGAAGCTACACAAGTGTGCCAAACAATTAAGGGGTGTGGTGGTATGAAATAGCATTTCTATGGTGCATGTCACGTGCAGTGTGCCAAATGCTTTCCAAAGTTGGGTAGGCACAGTTATGTCTGCTTCAAAGGCAGGGAAACTGAGGCATGCAGCTGCCATAGCACAATATGGGCAGAGCTGAAAATTAGGTAGGTTTCGTGACACTTCCCACCTCTGGCCTTATCAGGGTTGGCCCAAGGGTTCATTTGGTGCCCTAGGCCAACGCTGATTTTGGCACTGCCCCCCCCCCAGCTGGGATCTAGCCCTGGCTTGGGAGCGGTGCTGTAAGGGGTAGGGGGTGGCCACAGGCTGGGAGCAAAGCAGTGCAGGACAGGCTTGCTGCCTTGCCCCAGCCCAGCCCTTGGCACCCCCTAATTGTTGGCACCCTAGGCGGTTGCCTCCATGGAAGGCCTGGCCCTTACCCATTGGCTCACGCTGCCTCCCCAAGGCCATATTTCCAGAGCCCTTTGCAGTCTTGAACTAGCTCATCGCAGCAACCCTCTGTGCTAGAGACGTAGGATGCAAAAGGCCAGCAGATTGCGGGCAGCCTAGGAGACCATTCACCTGAAGACCTACAGAGCTCAACATGTAGCCTTTGCTTATGCATTTATAGGTGCCTCTGCCCCCATGCAAGCTGAGCAGCTCATGTCCCTGCTTTTAGCTACTTTATGTGGCGGGGGGGCAGGGCTCTTGTCCCCATTGTACAGATGGGAAAGGAGATAGAAAGGCCGAGCATTTTAAAAGCAACTCTCACCATGGCAACAGCTAACTGACTGAGACACCTCCTTTTTCAAGAAGGATTTAGGCACCTGAATCCCATGAACCATCAATGTCAAGCAACATTAAACACTCTGTGCCTTAGTAACTGGCCCAAAGTCACCCAGCACACTAGCTGGAGAGCAGGGTATTGACTGGGGCACGCTTTCCTGGGGAAAGGGGAGGGGGGGCACTAACCATTAGCCCATTTTGCCTCAAGCTAACAGGAAGGGGGAGGAGTGGTTTGTCTGTCCTGCTTTGTTGGCCCTTGGCTTGCTGGTAAAGTCGTACCTGATAGAGCTGGGAAACACATTTTTTTTCTGTATTTCACAGCCGCTGCCATGACAGGGGCCCAAAGAGCCTCTCTCCAGGGCAGCTTCCATAGGAGAGGCCAGTTCCCAGCCATGCGCCACCTGTGAGACGTTTCACCTGCAAGAGCCTCTCTCCTTAACTGCGGGCTGGGCCCAGGGGCCCTCGCCCAGCAGGCAGGAGTAAAGCACAGCACGGCCCATGAGGGGGTGGTAGTCCCTGGCTAGGTGGCAGGACATGTGCCAGCAGTGCAGGGGGGTGATGCTATGTGACCCCCCCACCCACCCCCCCATCTCAGGCACGTTGCTGGGTTATTGGGACTGTGACATGAGCAGGTGACTCCCCGACTGTGCCCAGGGCTCCTTCCTCTCCCATCCAGGTCTCCGGTCTACAGAAGGCGAGATGTGACTGCGTGCCAGATAATACCATGAGCTGCCGGCTAAGTCAGCCAAGTGTGGGAGGCTGCTGGCTTTGGTGATGAGCCACAGCATCACTCTGTTGACTTCAAGGGGTTACGCCATCAGCAAGCTGGCTCTCACCCTGCAAGCAGAAAGAGGAGGGTCAGCGAGCGTCAGAGCAGGGCTTGTGTGGAGGGAGCCAGGAAGAGAACTAACATATGGTACCACAATTGCCTCTTCCCTTGGCAGAGCTGAATTCAGAGCCAGCGCCAGCCCCATCTATACCCCACAGCTGAGCGCAGAGCTCCACTGGCGTGGGCAAGGTATAACTACAGAGCACCAGCCCGCCTGGGCCTCACAGACCTTATCAGACAAAGGCAGGATTGCCCTCAAGGGACAGACGGGAATGGAGGCACTGTGCCATGACCCAAGAGCTTCCACTGGCCCAAGCCAGCATTTTAACCACACACTCATTCTCCACTCTGGAAGATAAATGTTGTTCCCATGCTTACACCAGCCTCTTTATAAAATCTGCCCCAAAAAGCCACCCATTGTAAGAGATGGAATGGGCCCTCGACAACTCTTAGTCGTACTATTCATGCTGTACCCTGCTACACAAGGTGAGACAGTTATGGCACCACGCAATGGCCACACAGCAGCCTCTGGCCTGTAACCAAGCGGGACCGCGGTTTGGCCGTGCTGCACTAACAAAGCAGTTGTCCGTTCCTCCCCCCATCCTCCCCACAAGGCCACTGTGCATCAGCATCTCAGGGGCTGTGCGATGGCAGCAGGGACCAGTTGTCTCCACATGCACATGTGAAAAAGGCTTCTGTAGCTGCTCCTGGCATCCTCGGTTGGACCATGGTACACGCCAGGCATTCCCCTCTCGCAGAGGCCAGGACCCAGAGCCCACGCTAACTAGCTCTGACAGTGAGTCTGTCAATCACCATGGTATCTGCAGCCTCGCACGCAGGCGAGCGATGAATGTGACAACACCCAGCAAACTTCTCTGGTGTCTTCGTCTCCGCCAGGCACTGTCCTCTGATGCAAACGCTCTTGTCCCTCAATGTCTCCACGTGCTTCATGCCTGTGGAATATTGCTGGGAGCCGGGACTAGGGTGCCACATGTGCAGGGAAATCCAGATATCTCTGTTGCACAGGGCTGGATTAAGTGCCCACCATCAGGGAGCCCTGTCATCGCTGGGAGAGGTGGGGCTGAGCCAGAGGGCACTTTAGCCACGGCCCCAGTCCGGACTGGTGGGCCTGGAAGTCTCGCCAGCGGCTGCACCATTTGCCAGCCTGCCCAGCCCACAGAGTGGAGCAAAAACATGCCAGCCTGTTCCCCACACACACCCCGCGAGCCTGGGGTCCCCCTTTAGGGCAAGGCCCAGGGCTTTAGTCCCTGCATTAATCCAGCCCTGCTACTGTGGGCAAGTCTTATGTAGCTATACACCCAGCGAGGGAACAAGCCACAGCAAACTATGTACATGGGAGAGACGGCTAGCCAAGGCATTGAAAGAAAGAGGCTGGACCAAACCTGAGGTCTCGTTAGTTCAGTGCCCGTCCTCCCACAGTGGTTGGAAGCAGAACAATCCTTTCTTTGGGGCTGAGAGGTTACTCAGCAACCATGACCAGAGCACAAACGACTGAATGCCTTGCTCACATAAGTCAAAAGTAGTGTCTCCTGCGTGATGATTTTGGGGTTTAGCTAAAAGGTGACTGCTCTGGCTAGTACTGCCTCACCTTGCTACAAATATATCACCAGGGAAAAACAAAAAGTGCAAGTCTTGTGGCGGTAAACCTCTGCACAGCTGAAGAGAAGCAATCTGGATGCAGAGCTAGTGCACTGGAATGGGACTCTGGTGACCCGGGAGTGAGACGAGTTGTGTGTTTATCCCTGGGTCTGTTGGGCTGGACAAGTTTGGGTGCCTCTGTTACATTGTGTAAACTGCAAACTCTTGGGTGCAGGCTCTGTCTCTCTTGCTATGTTTGTATAGCTCCTAACACAAGGGACCCTCAGCTCAAGTGGGGACATGGTGCTATGACAAAAGTAATCATAAATAATATAAGCCAGTGCAAACTAGCATTATTAAATAAATGGCCTAGGTTTCACACAGCTCATGGTTACCCTCAGTGCCCTTCATCGTCACCTTGCTATGTCTACAGCACCAGTGGCACGGCAGGGCCTTCCCAGACAGGTGTGAAAGCAGTGTGCTAGATTCACCACTGCCTTGCACCAATGTCCCTCTGTAAGCGGAGTACAACATGGCCACATTCTCTGGGCACAGGTGTGAACGGCCATGCAAGGAGCAGCTGCTCGGCCCAGGCACATAAAACCCAGAACACTTGAGGTTGCGCTTGCACTGTGTGGCACTCAGAAAAAGCCCCAAGCCAGCAAACCAGGTTTGATGACACCAGAAATACTCAGGGTTGAAAGACCCAAGTTCACACCCTGCAATGGACCCAGCCCCAGTGAGTCCAGTGGCCCTGTTTGCATGAGTAAGGCTTACTCGGCCAAGTAAGAGGCTGCAAGGTCACCCCACGAAGCAGAACCCAGAACCTGTGCCAGCAAAACCACCCCCAAGACACTATAATCGGTGCCTCACAGCCCATCACTGTCTGCCCCCCGCTGAGGGTTCATGGCAACTGAGATGTGCTGGCACCAGTTTTCCTCGTGTCCACACCAGGGCTCACCCGGGACAGCCATGGTGGAGGCACTCCAGACTGGCACAGGCGCAAGTGAGCTCAGAATCAGACCAGACCCCCCAATCCCTCTGCTCAACGCTGGCCATGGGTTACCTGCTGGGATTTTTGGCATTGGGCGTTATTCACTAGCACCCAGCTCCAGCTCAGAGGACCGGCTGTGCCTGGTCTGGCAGATTGTGTTGCTGCACTGATCACCTCAATTACAGGCTTTTCTTTCCAGCTAGTTTGAGAAACAGGGTTTCTTGATTTTTTTAAAAAGCCCCCTCCCCCTGGAAGTGATGACAGAGTCCAAGAAAGGCGTCACCGCAGCATGGGGAGGGATATAAATAAGGCAGCTGGTCCAGCAAGGAGCCAGATGCAAACAGGAGGCTGGAAAGCAACGAAGCTCCTCTCTGTGCTTGTGCTGGCACCCCCTTCAAGATGCCAGACACCTCTCTTCCAGTCCACTTCCTCTGTCTTCTCGCCTTGTCTTCAGCCTGCTACATCCAGAATTGCCCTCGAGGAGGAAAGCGAGCCTTCCCTGACACAGACATCAGACAGGTACTTGAGGAAAAGGATACAGTGTGCTGGGGGTGGGGGGCCCCCATTTTCCTCCCTGTGGCAACTGCATTTATGTGTGTGTGTGTGTGTGTCTGTCTGTCTGTCTGTGTATTACAGTCTTGAGTGTGTTAGGCAAACTCCTCTGAGAAGACTTTATTCCAGTTCTGAGAGTGACAGAGAGAGGGACAGACCCATCAAACTTCTCAGTATCTGTTCCAAAGGGTTTTCATCAACTTCTGAGTATCTGGGTGCTTGATACGGGCCATTGGCTGGAAGCTCAGATTGGCATTTTCTAAAGATCCTAGTTTTGGCTTCAAATTTCTTTCTGGACAGAAATGAAGTTACATTGATTTGAGCAATGGAGCTTTGAAAACATTTGCATTGAAGCTTCTTAGGAGACAAAGAAAGGGGGGGGGATCTTTATTTAGATTTAAGAAAAGTGCCTCTAAGCTACACCTGAACTCTTGTGAAAAAAGGTTGGGACAAAAACTGGGATCTACTTCTTAAATGCGGTTGAAATACTTTTGACTGGGAAACTTTAGGCGATAGAAGTGATAAAATGATGGCCACTTCACTAAAACGGGAGCTGCACTTGCTGCAGAGGAAATAGCTGATATGAATAATTTCATTCTGCCACCTAATGTCCTTTTAATGCAATCTTGCCCCACAATCTTGACTAGTTCATTTGGTTTGTGATTAAAGAAAAGAATGTTTGCTCTGTTGTTAATTGTAACATCCTCATGTACTAGCAGAGAGATGAGACTTAAGACAAATCCATAGCAGGTGTAAATTACCTTTAATAGAGTTCAGACCTGGCCTGCCAAGAACCCAGGACTTGTATTTCCATTGCAAAGTGACCAGATTAAAAAAAAGTCACCTTGAAGTTACAGATCTTCATTTGTACTTACAGTAAAATCCCAGCTCCATAGGTCAACAGGAGTTTTGACACTGACTTGCCTGAAGTCTGGATGGCATCCTCAGTACAGCTGTGAAATAGCAGTGGTGTGTTAAGAGTAGAGATACATTTCCAGACGAAAAGCTATGTCATAAAAACAATAGCCCCCCATGCATTTCAAACACACATTAAGCCACATGCGATGCTACTGTAATATTTATTTAAACCAGTCCAGTCATTGCACAGTGTTTTATAGCATTTCATTTTGGTTCTACCACATTTTGTGTAGATCTGAATAAGTAGTTACCTGAGAAATGACATCCTTTTGCAGGCAGGCAGGTTGGCTCAAGAGGCTTCAAAATAACCATTGTTAACATGATAGTCTGTTCCTATTGTAGCTGGCTCTGATGAACCATACCTTGATTTTTAAACAGTCTTTGATGTACTATGGCTTGTCCACCCATGGAAATTTGGTCCCAAATGTTTCTGGGAACCAAACACATGAAGCACCATGGACAGAGCCAAAATGCGGCTTAATTGATGCTGCTGATCAGCTTTTTAAACTGGTGCTTTCTGCTCAGCATTTCAAACTGTCACCAAAAGCAGAAAATGTCATGTTTGAATGAACCATCTCTAGGCTACAATTTAATTTTCCATGTCCATAGAGTACTATTGTGACTGGGGATAGACTGAGTTGGCTTCTTAGTGCAAATACTTTCTCCAGTGGTAGTTGCAAAGGGACAGTTATTAAATGACGGGACTTTTGGCATAAAGATGTGCATCAAGTGCCCCTGCTCACTGAGTATTACCCCCAGTTGCTGCATAGCCTTTCCCTTTTACCCTGAAAGGAGTGCCCAGAATATAGCTCCTTTATATAATGATCCACAATAAGCTTCCTGTAATAAATGAGGTGGTGCAATATGGATTATAGAGCATATGACTTAAGAATAGTTTAGCTCTCATGTATCACTAAACATCAGTGGATGTCAGCATGCTTCACGGAGGAGGTCAATGGGGAAACTGAGGCACAGAACAGTGAAATGATGCACTCAAGGTTATCTAGCAGCCCAGTGGCAGAGCCAGGAGCTGAAGCCAGGACCCCTGAGGCCCAGTCAAGCATTCTAGTTATCTAATAACATCTCTCAGTCCACACATTTGTCACCTACTGAATACAGGCTGGTGCTCTCTCCTGTCTGAATCTGTCTGAGGGATGAAGAGGCCACCCATTCCCTTAGGAGGCATTGAATCCCCAACCAATGAGAGCTTGCTGTTTTATTTGTTATGCATCTTAACTCCTCTCTTGGCTTGTATGGTTAATAAGAATATCCTGTATCACAGTAGTGAAAGACATACTTTAGAGAAATGCCATATAGCAGGGTTTAAACCAATATCTAGCAGATACCAGAGGTGCCCTAATGTAGAGGGCAGAGTATCCCACATCTCCCTACCGCAGGGATCTGGCACCATCCTCCAAAGTCTCTCGTACTGGTCATTGTTGGAGACCAGACACTGGGCTGGGTGGACCCTAGGTCTGAGCCAATCTGGCAATTTCAAAGTTGTTTCTTAATGTGATCCCATCACTTTTAACTAGTTCCCTTCATACTATCCTAGATAATTCCTCTCACCCTCTTGAAGTTGATGTAACAACCCCAATCCCAACCAAGGACTCATCAGCCAGGTTGAACCCCACATCTTCAGCACTGCAGCCTCGAGCTGTTTGAGCTAAAAGGAAAATTCCATCACTGTTAATACCAGTAGCTTGTTGCACGCACACGCATGCACGCACACGCATGCACGCAGTGTGCCAGGAAGGGATGAAGTGACATCTTGCAATGTTTGTAGACTCATACTGCCTCTCCCACCCTGAGTCAGCCTAGCCATATGTTACCCTTTCACACTTCCTCTGCAAGACAGTCCCTCCAGGCCCCAATTGTTCTGCTCCTCCGTATGAAGATTTTTCTATTAAGGAGGGACTCAGAACAGAGAGCTCTAGTCCATTGGTGGGCTCAACAGAGCTGTACTGAGAAAGGTACTTGGATTTCTTTAACCCATAAAGCAATAAATCAATACACTGAAAATTGTAATGGGAGGAAATTCCATTGCCTGGGAAGTTCAGAACATATGGGGGGGAGACTTCATGTAGCCCTGAAAGCAACATCATCCTACAGCTTGGCTCTCATTCCTTTAGGGCTTGATTTGAAGGCATCTTTGTAAGAGACCCACCACCACATATGGATGATGCCGGCATCCACTAATGTGGTGCAAGCCAAACTGTGTGAGCTATTTAAAAGAAAACTGACACAGGAAGGAGCAGACAATCCAATAGGTCATTTCTATCTCCTGCTTTTTGGACAAAAGTGATGACTACAAGGGCCAAGTGCTTATCCAAAGCAGTGGGAGCTGCAAAACATTTAACCCCCTACACTTACTTCAGGGATTTGAGAGAGTGAATGAGCTCAGGCCTTTGTTCAAAAACTATGGTTAATGTAGCATTATATATGAACTAATGTGTATGGAAAGATCAGATCCCAGCAACACGAGCCAGCTGTTATTCTAGCGTTGGGTGTCCCCCACTGGTAGCCTGACAGGAATGTGTCCTCCATTGGCA
This sequence comes from Podocnemis expansa, assembly GCA_007922195.1. Classification (NCBI taxonomy): domain Eukaryota; kingdom Metazoa; phylum Chordata; order Testudines; family Podocnemididae; genus Podocnemis; species Podocnemis expansa. The sequence continues at coordinate 5,821,112 of ML682065.1, forward strand.
AAGGCTCCACGTTGCTTCTGAGGAAGATGATTATTAAAGTAGTTGTCAGTTTTATAAATCCCTGTTTACAAATCCCCCAGAAGAGGATGGCTGTATGGCTCAAGTTGCCCACTGCTGCAATGCAGTGAATGGAAGAGGTGCCTAGATGCCCCAGTGATGGACATGGGATACCGACATTATAGGGTGGAGGGGGCAATTTAGCAGCCCTGCACAGCAGCCAAAGCAGAATATCAGAGCCAGTTAAACTTAGAGCGCAGGGAGGCAGGATGAATTACTCAGTTGCAGCTCACCCAGGACGCACCTGCTCCTATGGGCTCTTTTCTGGAGGCCTTGGATTTGTCTCTCACCTGGAACGGGCAGAAAGGGAAGGGGAAATGTGTGCGCCGGCAGTTTATCTCAGGGTTGCTCCTGGAGATCCAGTCCCGCATCCCAGCTCAGGTTCAGCTCCTGCTGATGTCAACAGTTTTGCCCAAACAAGGATTTGGATTTGGTCTGTAAAATCAACCAAGAATTAGCCCCCATTCAGCACAATGAAGATGTTGCCATTGATTTCAGTGGGAGCAGTGGCTGGCTCACAACCTGACTCACTTGTTGTAACAGCTTCCCTTTTCTGCGCTCGCTTCTCCTGGCTGGTTACTCCCTGGGCTAACCTCTGAGTCCCACTGGTAAGAGCAAGCCCCAGGCTCATACCATGCACTGGGCTTTATCTGGCACCTGAGACTGAACCTACCACCTTTGCAGCCACCACGGTGCTGATCTGTCCTGTCTCCCCAGTGCATACCCTGTGGGCCCGGCAATCGAGGGAACTGCTTTGGCCCCAACATCTGCTGCGGAGAGGATCTCGGCTGCTACGTGGGCACTTCCGAAACCCTGCGCTGTGTGGAGGAGAACTACCTGCCTTCCCCATGTGAGGCTGGTGGGAAAGTCTGTGGCTCAGGAGGAAGATGCGCTGCTCCCGGTGTTTGCTGCAATGATGGTAATACAGGGGCAACCACTCATATAGTACAAATACACAGGGCGAGGAGAGGCACCACAGCTAAGACAAGGCTTTGCCTGTTGGATCATCTCCTGTCCTTGGTACTTAACTGGCCCCATTTCTGTAGTAGCTGAGCCCCTTACAATCATTAATGGAATTATCCTCACCCATGGTGTGTGGAGCGGCGAGGTGCTGTGAACACCACTGTAGAGATGGGGGGAATGGGCAGATGTTGGCCACAGGCAGAAGCAGGTTAATTGATGAGATGGGTCAATGGTATGATCCAAAATGTCAGCTGCTTTACTCTGGGACCGGACCATTTTTGGAAATGTAAATAACAACAATGGGCAAATCCCGCCTTAGTTTTTGCTCAGTCGTTAATTAGGAAAAGCTCTATTGATTTCACCAGAGTGGGTGAGGTGCATGAATGAGGACTTGGTGAGTGAGCTCAGTGGGCATTTTGTATGAGTAAGGACTTCAGGATTTGACACAATGCAAAAGCCTACAGCTTGTATGGCTCTTCATAGCTTCAAAGCTCTCTGCAAGAGTTCACTGAAGAATTTGCCAAACTCAAAGGGAGGGTTGTAAAAAATGGGAGGGCCTACTTTGGAAACTGACTGACCTTTCATCTTTGATTATTGGTGGCGGCTATGCAAGGGGCCTAAGAGAGGGTAGATGGGGTGGGTGCTGCATTATTACGGTGAATTCTTTCTTGGGTGACTGGCTGGTGAGACTCACTCACATGCTCAGGGTTTAATTGTTCATTATACTTGGGGTTGGAAAAGAACTTTTCCCCGGGGCTGATTGGCTAGGGCTCTTGGGGATTTTTCACCTTCTGCTGTAGTGTGGGAATGGCTCACCTGCTAGTGAATTCTTAGTATCTTAAAGTCCTTAAATCATGATCTGAAGACTTAAATAACTGTCATAAGATAGAGGCTTATTGCTGGAACGGGCGGGTTGTGGTTTTTGAGGCCTGCATTGTGCAGGAGAGCAGAGTAGATGATCATAGAGGTCCCATCTGACCAGAGAGGCTATAAGTTTTATTATAACTCCTATATTTCAGATGGGGAAACTGAGGCACCAAGCAATGACTTGATTTGCCCAAGACGTCCTAGCATCTCAATGTCAGAGCTAGGATTAAAACCCAGGAATTCCTAGCTCCCTACTCCTAAATGCTATTTGTCATCAACTTTTGCCAGCAATATGTTAGTCATCTACTAGATGCCTTTGTTTGCTGCAGGTTGTATTCCCTGGTAAACAAGGCAGACAAAGCTGGCATGTATGTTCTGTGGAAGCCTATCTGTAGCTGCACTTAGAGCTTTTTTGCTAAGTCCCACCTGTTTAAGAAAGCCTGTGATTCCCATACACCATGCTGCAAGTCTCTGGAACGCTTTGTTCATGTAGCGTCAGCGCTAACACTATGGTTTTCTCTCCTTTTTTCAAAGAGAGCTGCACCATGGATACCATTTGCCTGAATGATGATAGTGACAGAAGTCAAGAGCCCTCAGAGAAGAACCTGACTGGGCTGGATGCCTCGGCAAGTGAATTCCTGCTCAAACTCATGCATTTGGCAAACAGGCAGCAACAGGGGAAGCCCCAGTTTTACTGAAGGAAAAAGGAAGCAAGTTCCAAGATGAGTCTAAAAGCAAATGCACTGCTTACATGCCACAAGACCTGAGAAAAGTCTTACCAGACATAAAAGAGCAGCCCTTTGTAACTAGGTGGCCAATAAAGTCTTATTGCACTGTGCTCTTCAGCGTTGTCCTGTGTCCTTGCACTAAGTCTTAGGCACGAGGGGCTAGATTCGCACGAGCTCAGGTCTTTGGGTCCAGAGCTGATTGGAAGTGTAGCCCATAAATGTCACAGTTCCTTTGAGAAGCTGGCTTCAGTTGGGGGTACCAAGCACTTGGAAATCTGGCCCTTTTTAGCTCAGCAGCCCCTCCACATTCAGTGGAGGGAGCAGGGAGCCCACATGTGACCTCCCATTTCAGCTTTTCCAAACAGCTGTGCCATGTTTCCCCAGCACAGAGAGGCAGCAGAGCCCTCATGCTCCCCAGAGGGTGCTGATGTACAAGGCAGGCACAACCCAGACCCGTTGGGGTACAAACCTTCAACAGAACAGCGTCCACCACCCACACCCTGGAGCGCTAACTCAGAGGAGTTTCCCAGGACAGCAGATTTCTGGATGAGTTCTGTCCGGGGACAATTCTGCACAGCTTGGGGTGGCTGATGCCCAGATAGCTGCAGAGAGGGCCAATGTCTCCAAACATTCGTGCACCGTGGGTATGGTTACGCAGTGAGCAGAAACCCACAGCGGTTAGTCTCAGAGGCCAGGCCTACAGATTCAGGAAAGCCCCTTCCCCCCCACCGGCTTTGGAGTCTGAAATCCAGCCAGCTCCAAATACCTGCACAGGTATTGTTAGCAAGATGTCTGTAGTCCCAGGGTCTAAGACTCACCAGTGCCAGTTCTGCGTGCCGTACAGACGCATCTTCAGTGAAATACGCCCCCACAGACTCTCACCTGTCAAACTGGGATTTAGGGACCTAACTCACTTAAAAGTTTTTTAAAACGCTATCCAAGGGATAGACACTAAGGCCATTGGTGCCAAATGCTGTCTTTGGAAACAACCCTTAAGGTTCCTACCCCACTCCTCACGCTTTCATTCTCTTTACACAGCCCCGCATGACTGGAGCGACTGAGCATGTCACTGACCCTTGTAAGCTTTATCCGGCAAGGTGTAAAAGCATCAGCCCCATTGGATGGAGGCACGGTGTAGCCTGACGGATGAACCCCAGGTTCCTTTGTAGCAGAGTGGATGGTTAACCACCGGGCTTGCATCTCCCATGCCGTCACCCTGTCTGTTCAACCAGGTTTCCTACCATTATTAGCTAATGGGACACTATTAATAACCAGCAGACAGGGTTGGCGATCTAGAACAATGGCTCGCGACCTTTCCAGACCATTGTACAGGAGTCTGGTTTATCTCAAGAACCACATCCCTTAAAAGCTACTTGCTTACAAAATCAGCCATAAACATACCAACATCGCATAGTTACTGGGTGGTTGCTGCCTTTCACATTTTGCCCAGGTGGTTATGAAATAAATCAACCAGCAGGTAAATACTGTACTTACATTTTAGAGTGAGCCTTGAATCTGTTTCCTTCCCCCCCCACCCCAGCCACCTGCAACAGCTTCATGGGGCTCCTATGGCAGTCACTTGATGTGCTTGCTACCCACTAAAGCCAGCCTGTGGCTGTTTCCATGATTTTATTGCCCACAGCCTGCCTGGGACTTTTAACAAAAATACCCGTGCCAAAATCGTAGCCTGTCCTTGTCTACATGAAATTTCAGGTTGTATTGACTCTGCTAGCTCTTTTTATGCAGCCTGATGTAAAGCTAGGCAAATAAGTCTAGGTGAGTGGAGGTGCCCGCAGGGAGACCTCAGCATACCCCCAAGGAGTACATGCACTGTGGGCGAGGACCACTGGTCTGGACATCACAGGACCAGCTCCTAAGACAAAGTTCTCACCGACTTAACAACCACTAGTCTCTGGCAGGGGAAAGCCATGAAGGGCCCTGTTTCCACTGGAACAACCAGACCTTGGGGGAGGATGGACCCACGGCAAAAAGGCAAAACGGAACTGGCTGGTCTCTGCCACGGGAAACCTGGTAGCCAGCACCAGCTGAGGGCCAGGACTCAATCTGCACGCTAACCCCGCCCCACCTTGTGCATGTGAGCGCCATATAGATGGCCTCAGCCCCACGGCCCCGGACGCTGAAACCTGACCTCAGTGCTGAGTGCTTTGCAGCTGAAGAGTCAGCCTAGGGGCCCAACTCTGTCCCAGGCTGCCCCTGTGTAAATGAGCCATAATGCCAATGAAATCAGTTTGTATTCACACCCCTGCAACTTCACACAACTGCTGCTAAGAGGTAATTGTTCTTCTCTTCTTTCCACCCACTGCTCCTGAAGCGTCAAGGTCAGTCCTGGTCTAAGTGACGACAACGCCCATGGGTCAGGGTCTCCACTGGTGCCCATCAACCTGGCTCTGTTGACGAGACAAGCTGATTTGTATTAGGATCTAGCCCAAACGACATCAGCCATAACTAGTTTTCACAGTTAAGCGGGTGTCACACAGCTTGCCCAAGTGAGGCAAATCCATTGCACAACACAGCCTGTAGCTGTTGCTCCTCTGTTGCCTAACACAGGTTTTTTTTTCAGCTGAGGCTCAGGACTCAAAAGTGGGGCACCAGCATGTTCCCAAGGGTGGCATGGCAGCTCATGGGGCTGCTGTCCAATGGGACTGGCTGGGCTCACCCCTCTTCTCCAGGAACTGCAAGTGCTGGGGTCCCAGAGTCACACCAGTTTGTCCCAGCTCTCATGAAAATGGGAGTCTGGGTAGGCCCAATGTGAATGAGTGGGGCTGCAATACCGTGAGCCAGGGCGCAGCCCCAGTCAGACAAACTCGGTCCAGCCGGGGAGACAGGCAAAACCCGAGTGGCCGTATTTATGGTGTACACAGCCCAGACAACATGTGACAAATCGGTACGCAGGTGGGGGGTATAGGACAAATCCCTGACTATTGAGACTGCACCTGTAAAGTCAGGCCACCTGCTCACCCTATTCTGCTCTGAGGGGCTCAGACCCTGAAGTGGTGGGCACAGTACAGGTACACACGTACCTAGAACAGACAGACAGCTACTGTAGGCCTGTGGGTCAGATGAATGAATTCAGGGCTTTTGCAGTAGAAAATCCAGCGGGATAAAAATGCCTGTGAAGACTATAACCTGTGTTAGCCGACTTTGCACTGGCATAGCGCCTTGGATATAAATGAATGGCTCCCCAACTGAAAATACATATATTTTACACTGCTTGCACTAGCTTACGCCAAAGATTTCCTCCACCACTCTGCCAGATTGGGGTTCTGGGCTGAGCCCGGCTGTGATGCACTATAACATCCCATATGCCATGCAAGCAATGACAGGCAGCACCCTTGGAGCTGATAGTTGCCTGCCGTGAGTGCTAATAAACATGAGCACAAAGCCACAGAGACAGATGTGTCTCCGGATGTGCATGGCTGGGAGGCATTGCAGTGGCTGATTTTCATGTGGGGTACAACCCTTCCAGCAGCCAAGCTTGCAAAGCCATGCAGCTGCTGAGCTGGACCAAGCCCTGAGTCTTCTGGGCCAAGGGCACAGATGTCGCCACTGATGCCAAAGAATCAGGAGACTTCTGGGACTGATACGTAGCTTCCCTCTAGGCAATCCCTGCTCTGCCAGTGAAGCTAAGGGCCCCTTTCTGTGTAGGGGCATGGTGGTAAGTTAAATGGAGGCTCTGAGAAGGAGTGGGCAACATCGTGGAGCTGAGAAAGGTGCTTGGCTGGCCCAGTTGTAGGGCTGGGTGAATAACATTAGGAAGCATCACCTGCTTCCCAGTTTCATGAGGACCCCAGATCTCAGGCCGAAGATCTTCAACTCTCAAGCAGGGAGTGGGGAGCTGGAAATTTCTTTAAGAAAGCCCCATCATTTCAGACACTGGAAACTAGACACCTACAGGAGACGAGCCCTGCCTTGTGGGGAGTCAAGACTGGCTTTTCTAGCAGACTCCCATTCAGCGCCAGCTCCTGTGAGGCTTTCCAGGAAAGCCATTTCCGAGGAGTGTAGAGCTACTTTGGGGCACAAAACATCAGACATGGAGTTTTACAGGATTCTCTGTCGAGTCTCCTGGGGTAGCTGAGCCAGACACATGCCCAAAGTTCAAGGCTGTAACCCCCTCCACTGCCCCCCTGCAAAGAGCAGATTTCCCATGAGCCCTACCTCAGGATCCCCTGTACACGCTCGCTGCGCCGACCATCACAGCAGCACCCAGCTTGACCTTGTGGAGCTAGCAGATGCTTCTCCTCTTCATCAGCAAACCCTCAAGGTAGCTACTCCTGCTGTGCAGGTGGGAAACTGAGGCAAAACAGTTACACGCCAGATTGTCTGGACCCTCCGAGTGCATGAAGGAGTGTCACACCCCACTGATCCCCTTAGTGACAGCCACAGACCCTAATTCCCCTAAGACGGGGGGGTGGGGCAGCATGTCCAAAGGATGATAGTCTCATTGCCACCTAGCTCAGGCATCCTGGGTCTCGGGCTCATGCTCTGACCATGTCACTCTGACGAGAATGTCGCTTCACTCAGTGGCAATCAGTCAAGCCAAAAGAAGAAAGCTGCTAGGAACCATGAGCCCAGAACTGCGAGTCAGCTCCTTTCTCAGACTCGTGCTGCCTCGCTTACAGGAGATTTGCAACAAGAAGCCAATTAAAGCATCATGAGACTCTTTGAATGCCCTTGTGGTCAGAACAACCTTGGATGGGAGCTGCACAGCAGGGAGAGAGATTCTGGAGATTGTATCACTGCTATTACTACCTGGGGAGACTATCAGGGCATGTCAGCCTGGCCAGCGCAGAGAGAGAAAGACAGGGCACATGTGCAGGGATAATGCAAGCCCATTTCTATGACCTTCTGAGCAACTAAATGGCAGATTAAGAGGCTGGGGCTGGGGGGGGGGCTGGAAAAGCAGCTGGGGAGGGATTCATCTGCACTGTGTGGAGTCATGATGACATGAATGGGTTCCTGAGGAAGGCACACTAAATACCACCCCCTGCCAGCCGGGAAACAAGGGGACCAAGCACCTCACCCTTACTCACAAGGCTCTGCTTCCAGCACCCATCCAGCCCTGCTCCTTCAGCTATTTACCTCCATAGCTTCTGTCCACCTCCAGCTACTCCCATCCCCTCCAACCTCCCTTAGATCCCGCCTGTTTATTCACAAGGCATCCGTAGTGGAGCTGCCACATGCGAGGTTGGCCTAGGTGAGCACAGTGGTCCCCTGTGGCCTTGGACTCCATGAAACCTTTTCTAGCCAGCATCCCTCTCCCTCAGGGGAGTCCAACCTTTTTGGGTGAGAGGCCACACTGCAATTCTTTTCTCAGCTGGCGGTGGGTGGTGAGAAAAATTTCAACAGATAAGACATAGAAATCAATCTTATTAATAAACTTTAATGAAACAATGATGAGTGTGATATTTGACACTGGTTTTGCTCGCACTGTGTACAGAGGACAAGGGGGCAGGGATGCCTGTGTCGGGGGCAAGGCAGGACAGGGGAGCATGGCAGAAGAGTGGAAGGGAAGAAAGGTGAAGTGGGTGGCAGAACTCAGTTACCTCCTGGAAGCTACCCCAGAAACTGCTTTCCTCACTCCCTGCCAAGCACAGCTCAGGGAAGGAGGGCGAGGAGAACAGAGTCAGACAGAGACAGGACAGACACCCTGGCAGTTCTGCAAGGTTCACAGGTTTTGGCATCTCTGTACCAGAAACACTGACGGTTAGTAATTGCTGCAGAAGAGTTTTTGCCACTAAGGGACAGGAGTGCTGGGATTAGGGTGTGGGAGGAGAGCAGAGTTTAGGGGATGTCCAGGTCATGATTTTAAACTGCCTTTTACCTGCCTCCTACTCACTCGAAAGGGGCTGAATCCAGCCCCTGAAGAGCTCTCCGGCCATGCCATGCCCCCCTGTAGCCGAGCTGTGCACAGGGTGGGAAACTGCCAGGGGCCCCGGCCAGCCCCAGCTCCCAGACTCTTGCAGAAGCACTCTGCGGGCCGAAGGAAAGCTCTCGGCAGGCTGGCTTCTGGCCCCTGGGCTGCAGGTTGGACAAGCCTGCTAGTCGCTGGACACACAATTGCCATAGGATGGGGTATTGTCTCCCTCTGGTGACCAGTTTGCAGGAGAGGTTTGAGTATATAATTTCTACCTGCTTGGGAATAGGGCCCCGGTTTTGAAAGGTATTTATGCACCTAAAGATGCAGAGAGGAATCTAGTGGGGTTTTCAAACTCATCTAGGTGTGGGACTGCTACTGATTTCATCCTTCAGCCGTGGTGATACCTTTCAGATCTCTGACTCCGTGTCTGTTAGCAGCTGCCAGTGGCTTTCACTCTTCAGGTCGTGGGTCCAAATCCCACTGCCACCAAAACATGGTTGGTTTAAGAGGCCCTTCATGGAAAGCAGCACTGTGCGAGTGTGTGTGCTTCCAGGAAACCTCCATGAAGTCTGGTAAGGATGTCTCCACGTGGGCGTGAATCACCTAGATATTTAGGTGCCTAACGCCCGTTGATGTCACTGGGACCTAGGTGCCTAAATACCTCTGAGGATCTGGGCCTTTGGTGCTGTGCTGGTTGGGTGCAGCAGTAAAGCCAGTAGATGCACACAAGCCATGGCACCGGGAGAGGATTGGCAGAGTGGCTAGATAGGTTTGCTCAACCTGCAGCCCGGGGGCCAGGCTACAGCCTGCCAAGGACTTTCATCCGGCCCGTGGAGTGCTGCTGCAAGAGCCTGGAGTCGGGGCTGGCCGTGCCCTTCTCAATATCCTGCCCTGTGCACAGCACAGATACAGGGAGGTGTGGCATGGCCAGAGGGCTGGATTCAGCCCCTTTCGCGTGAGCAGGGGGCAGGTAAAGGGCAGTTTAAAATAGTGACCTGCACATCCCCCCAGTTCTGCTCTCCTCCCATACCTCTCGCCCCCACCACCCCTGTCCTTCCCTTACCTTTGTGGCAAAAACTCTTCTGTAGAGATTGCTGCCCATCAACGTTTCTTGTACAGAGATGCCCAATGCCAAAAACCTGTGACCACTGCAGAACTGCCAGAGTTCCCGTCCGACTCTGTCCTCCTCAGCATTGCTCTCCTTTCCCTGAGCAGTGCTTGGCAGGGAGTGAGGAGAGCAGAGTTTCTGGGGTCCCTGTCAGGAATTAGCTGAGTCCCGCCACCCAGCTGCTCTGCTCCCCCCACCTCACCCTTCTTCCCCTCCCCGCCTCTGCCATGTTCCTGTGCTCTGCCTTGCCCCCTTCATACAGACATCCCATCCCCTTTGTACTCTGTACACAGTGCAAACAAAAGCAATGCCAAATATCACACTAATCATTATTTTATTACTGTTTATCAATAATATTGATTTCTACCTCTTAGCTATTGAAAATTTTCTCACCGCGTCCCCCCCCCCCAACTGAGAAAAGAATTGCAAAGTGGCTCCCTCACCCAAAAAGGCTGGGCATCCCTGGCCTCGCTCAATGGAGTGGGAGCTGCAAGACACCAGCTCAGTAAATTAAACACCAAGATCAGAATCAATGGAGTTAGTCCATGAGGCTCACTGATATCAGCAGTATTGATCGAGGTACAGTCGTGTAACTGAGAACTGATGTAACTCCACTCATTGCTTTTCTTAACTGCCTTGCTTTCCCCTGTCTATTTTGGAAAAAGAAGCGGCGAGCCTGGCTAATCACATAAGCAAACAACATCTGCGGCACAAATAGCAGGACACGGATGCTTCTGGATTGGAGCAATACAGCCCTTTGGACATTTCATGCACCCTAAATTGAGATTCTGGTGCCTGGAACTGCCCATGGCATGTTACAGGATTGTCAATGATTGGCTTATTATGCGGGAGAGACAGCAGAGTGAGCTCTGGGGTGGGGGGTGAAGTCTCAGGACATAAGCACCCTTGCATCACAATTAATAAATACTGCTACTGTTAACGAGCTCTCGGTCCCTTGGACTGCTTAGCCACGTGCGTATCTAGAGAATCACACAAACCAGGGATAGAAGAGAGCCTACACCCCAAACCTATACAGGATCGCTGCATGTTCATTGAACCCAAGTCAACACCAACTCAAAGCCTTGAGGTTGCCATAATTAGCCGATCTCACTGGTTGGGGATTTGTCCCAATAACTCACACCTCCTTTGCCTTGTTTTGGCCCAGGACTCTCACCTTTGCTCACTTCTTGTTCCATGGAGCTGAGTGAAGCTGCAGGGGTCTGCAAACGCTGGAGCCACATGCAGCTCTTTGGCTGCCTCCTTGCAGTCCTGGGCTCCAGGCCCACCTCACCCCGCCACCGGGGGGTGCTGCAGGGGTCCACTCCTGATTTTGTGCTCCCCCCCGCCAGGGGACCCTGCATCAGGCATCCCGGCCCAGCTCCAACCCCCCCATTCCCAACCCCACCAGGAGTCTACATCCACCGCAGCTCTCAAAACACCTGGTTATTGTAGTTCCAAAGGGGCAGCCGTGTTAGTCCAGTCCAGCAAAACAGACAATGAATCCAGTGGCACATTTAAAGACTAACAGATTTATTCATCGCATGGGCTTTTGTGGGAGAGAATCCCACTTCATCACCCTGTGAGAGGGCCTCCCATAGTGGGCGTCCCTGAGGGAGCAGGAGGGCTAAACCCCTCAGGGTGAAATGAAGGAGATGACTTTGTGGGTGTGGGGAGAGCCTGGGGTGGCAGACCCCTCCCAAGGTGCTTTTGTCCTGTCTGGCTGTGCTGAAAAGAGGGTAGGACCGTGTCTGATGAAGTAGGAGTCTCGTCCACAAAAGCTCATGCCATAAATAAATTTGTTAATTTTTAAAAGTGCCACCAGACTCCTTGTTTGTTTTGATTATTGAAGGAATATTTTTAAATAATTCGTCTTATCTTTTGGGTTACCAGCCCCTTGGTATGGGGTTATTTAACTAACTAGCCCTATTCCCAGACACGCTTCAGTGTTCTGGATATTGATGTGGGTTGGGGTGATGTTCTGCTCAGGACAGCGGAAACCACTGTGTTACCCGCTGCTATAGCAGGAGTGAATTCTGCTGGAGATTAATCTCTGTGTCAGCTCCTGACCCCACCAACTTCACTAGCAAACCCCTCAAGACTGCCGGTCTCAGCCTTGCCACGCAGGAAACAGTCAGTGAATCCCAGCTCCATCCAGTCCCTGTTGCTAGATGCTCAGAAGTTACTAAATCCGCTGCCTCCAGACAGAGTTTGCTCAGCAGCTGGTTAGATTTGTTGACAGCTCACACTTACTTCAGCACAACAGCCATGAGATGGTTTACAGCAAGACTAGAGAAAAGTTTAGTTAAAAGCAAACAGCTTTAAAGGACATTAAGTATAAAAGAGAAAGGCATGCTTACAAATAAAGGCATAACGAAACGTGCTTGCTCATGGCTAATTTTAGCAAACTTTCATCTTGGCCTAAGCAGTTTTCTTACTTATATCAAGTCACCACCGTCCACCATGGAGGGCATTTGGTTTTCACAGGCTGCAGTACCTTGTGTCCCCTCTGTGATGGATAACTAAAAGGTCTCTTTGCTCCCCTTGTATTACCCAAAGTTCATTATCTCAGCCTCAAGCGCCAGCAAGTCTTCCTGTGGCGCAGATTCTGCCTCTCAGCATGACTATTAAACAGTTTTCTTGCCCTTCTGGTTAGCCTCATGGCTTTGTTTACCTTATACTTAAATGTACTTTCATTGTCCTCTGCTTACTGCCTAGTCCTGTGGTTCCTTACCTTTTTGGCTCAAGGGTCACACATATCATTTTTACAGCCCTGAAGGGCCACTGCCTGCACCAGCAGGCCCCTCCAAAAAGCAGTCTGTCTTCCCATTGACCTCCCGTGTCTCTGGCTGCAGCAGAAAAACGACACGCATCCTGCAGACCAGTACAGTACGCTCTCCCTGGGTCCCTAGGCAGGGCTCCCTTCTGCAGCCTGCAAAAGGGGAGCCACAGGCCATTTTTGGGCCCCATGCCACAAGTTGGGAACCACTGGTCTAGCCAGTCAGACAGGTAAATTCTCACTCTTTATGCACTGCCTCTCAAACACATTTTGAGAACCTATTTCCAGCACATACGAGTTATTTGCATAACTGTCTGTACTCAACTTACATGGCCATCGCACAATGAAAGTCACGCCCAGCAGGTACCTTACATGGCACTTTTGAGCTATGTATTACGACAACAACATGCTGGGGCAACAACTGTGTTGGAGTATGGGTGTGGGGGGTCTTTGCCAGATGGCACCAAGGGCTCTCAGCAGGTTAAACCTTCTTGTTTGTCTGGGCTGCTTTGCTTTTTCTGTTGGCGTATGATTTTAGACAAGTGCAGACTCACCGTACTCACAGACACCCTCGTACTGGCCCTATCTACGAGGGTGAATCCACCCCATGTGGATTCACCCCAGCGGTTTACAGTATCCTCTCATTTCTCTATTCCCCACAAAACACCATAAAATAAACATTACCTTTCATTCAGGATGACTGAACAAACGCAGCCTCCAAGGCCAAAGAACAGCCTCCTGGCTTTCCCCAAAACAGAGGCAAATACCAGGCTGTCCAGAAATCTGAATGCGCTGGGAGGAGGGCGTCTCTGGGTATTGTTTGAGCAGATGGACACACATAAATATGAGTAGCTGGAGACAGCACACAAAAAGACAGACACAGCCTGCACAAGCACAATGAGCCTAGAGAAGTGTTCTGGTGCTAGAAAAAGAGGCTAGGAGCAATAAGCAAAGAACCTACCTCCTCTTTGGTTCCTCCTGTGTTCAGGGAAACAGGACTTTGTGCTCACCCCCTCAAAAATAACCAAGAAGGCATCAAAGACAAGACCTGCTTGTGTCATTCATGTCTCTTTTTAACTAAAAACTTCCCCAACTTCAGCTAACATCTCAGGTCAAAAGGAGTAACAGGATAGTGAAAAAAGAGGAGGTGCTGCCTTACCCATTTGACCTGGGGAGTGGTGGTTTGATGGTAGCAGGTCTGTGATGCAGCCAGGTGCCCAAAGGTGCATCCTCAAAACAGCTCCGACTATTTATAGAGGCCCGAGGGGGAGGAGGCACTCAAGGGAGGTGGAACCGGAGGTGGAGCAGTTTCAAACCTGGCCTCCTTCATGCTGAGTTGTGCCGAGTCCAGGGAGTCACAGCCCTCGTACGTGCGGCTGCACTGGTAAATCACACTGCTGCTGCTGCCAAGGGTGCCTTCATAGAAATCTCACACGCCTGCGCCCAATGGAGCTGTGTGTGGTTAGTCCTCAGAGATCAGGCCCAGAAACTGCAAGTGTGTGCAATTAACACAAAGCTTAATAACAGAGGCAGAGAGCGAGGTCTTCTCGCCACCTACTAATTTTTCTTCTGTACTTTTGGCAACCAGCTGTTTTCAGGGATGTTTAGTAACCTCACAGCTTCACCTAGAGCTGTCCCCAAAATAATTCTGAAATACAGAATAACTGGAAACAAGAGGAAATAGAAACCTGGCGTTGACACCCACGGACTTCGAGGAATAGCAAATCAGCATCCCCCCGTGCCCCACAGAACTGAAAGCCTCGCTCGGATGCCTGTGTTCAGATCCGGATTGTGGATCTAGGTGACTGGTCCCCTGTGTCAGACTCCAGTGCTTGACCCCTTTCCAGACAGGGGATCTCAGCCTCAAATGATACATTACTCCCTACGATGATTAAGTGGGGAAGAGTTTATAAATATACTCCTTTCTCCCCAGTGCAGCTACATTTTTTAAGTCTTTTTTGAGACACTTGTTTTCTCCCTCCTTTTTTATTTCAGTGGGAGGTCAGCACTCACGAACCTTTGCAAGCCTCACAAGGGGTTTGACTCCCAAATGCTTTCATTAAGTTGGCTCTCAGAATCCCATTTCCTGGGTTCAAGTGTGGCTCGGCTGTGGACATAGACTTACTGGATGTTCACAGACACATCTTGTCCCTTCTCTCTGCTTCAGTTTTCTATTTATCCATCTAAGTCCTTCTATGAAAACTTGGGCCACAAATGTGCCCTGTGTGAGCTCAGCTGTGAAAGCTGAGTAAGGGTCACAATAAATGTTGTTGGGAAAAGGTGCAAAAGGGACCAGAAAAAAACAGAATTTGACCAGGCTTCCCCTTGTAACACAAGGACTGTGTTCAACTCATGCTTGGGAAACCAGAGCAGTGTGAGAGTGGAACTGAGTAACCCATAAGTGTTGTGTCAGAAACTTGGCTTAATTAGTGGCTAAAATAATGGCAGGGTGGACAATTCCACGAAATTCTCCTTTTTGGGTCCTTAAGAAGAGAGCTTGGGAGAACTATGGTGCAGGCTATCATAACTCTGGCTGATTAAAAGAAGGGAAAGGCGTGTGCCTCACTATCATGGCCTTCATAGCCACCGTCTCCTGGGATCCTGGACCTTTTTCAGCATGGACTGGAAGAGGATAGGAAGAAGGCAGACAGGAGAGTGGCTCTCGGTGCAGACCACACATTGAACAGCCAGCGACCTGCCGCTTCTGAGCTTAAAGCAGCCCTTGTGGCTCCCTTCCACCAAACACGCTGGATGGCCAGTCAGCTGGTCCTGCCGCTAGCCAGCTGAGGTTAGTAACGGGCCCAGAGACTGGGCTGGCTAGCCCTCACACTCCCTTGAAGGCGCTCATGTCTGATTGCTTAATGTTGGACTTGCTGGGTCATATTTACACTTCTGATTCTGTGGGCCCCCTTTCCCACCCCTGTCAAGTAAAACAACAGGCCATGTCATAGCAACTGAATGTCTGAGGTAGTGAAGTACAAATCAGGACCAATGGGCCAGATCCTCAAAGGTATTTAAGCCCCTATTGAAATCAAAAGGCACCTAAATACTTTTGTGGGTCTGGGCTTAAGGGACTTGCCCAAGATCACATAGTAAGTCAGTGGCAGAGCAGCAAATCGAACCCAGCTCTCCCATGGCCTCACCAAGGGCCCCAACCACTAAATCAACCTTTTTCCACCTGAGGAATATGGGCATGGTGATATCTAACGACTGCACAGGGCATACTCTGTTAATGCTTGCGCAAAGCTTGGGCCTCTTTGAATGAAAAGTGGCATTCCAGTGACCCTGGCCTGAGGGGCATATTCTGCCCTCACTAACTGGACTGTCTGGCCACAGCACGTCTCATGGGCCGGCTTCCGATCTCACGCTCAGTTTTTACTGACGTAACACCACTGAAGGCACTCTTTCTCGGCATGGGGGTAGAAGCAGACTGGCATCAGGCTAAAGGGCCTGAGTGGTGGCACGCCAACTTTATGTTTGTGCAAGATTGGAATCAGTCTCTAGAGGCGTTGCTACCCCAGAAACATGCGGGGTGCAGGCTCACACCCCTGGGATACTGCTCCCTCTCACTGCACTGGCCCTCATCTGCACCATTCCCCCCCCCCACCCCCAGTCCAGGCCAAATTCTGCCCCAGCAGCTGCTAGCCAGCAGCTGATGGCCCCAGGCCCAATTCAGACCAGTCCCTGTTGCTGCTGGCCAGCAGCCCCAGGCTGGATCCAGCCCCTGCTCCTGCTGGTCTGTATTGGATCCGGGCTGGATCCAGCCTCTGCCACTGCCAGCCCGTGACAGGTGGCCCAGGGTCTGATCTGCCCTCTGCATGCAACTGCTGGCCAGCTGGCAGGGCCGGAGATATGCGGGGCTCGGGTACCATAGGCCCAGCGGCAGTGACGCCCCTGAAGACAGCACAAAAGGTTTCAGAACTGTCTAGAAGGCTATTAGCATTCACCCCTGCATCCTTCTTTTCCTAGTCATTAGTTTAAGTGAGAAGTCGCTGCTTAATGTTGACCCTGCTTGGATCCCAAGATGGAGTAAAACAGCCCCTCTGTTCCTCTCTGTTGCATCCCATGTCTTCTCTAAGTGGCAAATATTAAAGCAAACCAATGAAAAGGACAAAGGTTGATGATTAGACAACAGTGTCTAGTGTCTGAAGCAACGCATGCACCAATTAACCAGGCCACGGTGTGGGTAGTGACCTTGGAGGGTAATATATGTAAGATTTGCAGGCCGTTGTCCAGGTCTGGTGAATTTATGCCAGATGGGAAGATCTTAATTGAGCTAATAAAGGTGAAGGGTCAAGGTGAGCTGCATCCCTGACTGATTTCCCTATCTGTCAATCTTGCTCATTAACACTTCTCCGCATTAACAGCTGTCAGCGCAGCGTCAGTTCTATGACTTCTGCTTTGGCCCCAGTGATTCACTGCCTCATTGGGAACGCTCGGCATTGCTGAACGCAGAAAGTTTGTGATTGCAAAACACCGAGGAGGGGAGTTGCTTGGGCAAAATGGTTCCAGCCCATAGCAGAGGCAATGATGAGAGAACAAGTGTGCCTGTAAAGTGAACATGCTGGTCAGTCTCTTGGTGGATGCAACATAGGCCGATGTAGTGCAAGCAACCCCCTTGTGCTGTTATTCCCCATTGTGCTGATGGGAAACTGAGGCACAGTGAAACTAACGGTGTCCCTCCACTGCAATCCTGGATGGACATAGCTACACCAGCTTTAATTGAGCTGGCTATAGTACCGACACAGAGAAGGTGCAGTAGCAATGGATTCACGGTGGTCTAGCCCCATGAATAACGGCCCAAGGCTCAGATGGGACTGCTTTAGGACCTGAGTTCACAAGATTAAAACTAACTCAGCTCCTTGTGTTCAAGCTGTAACAGCACCCTGTCATCACAGAATAGCCCAACCCTAAGCAACTCGCCCAAGGTCAAAGAGGAAGGCTAGAGTGGAGCAAGAAATTCAACGCACGGCTCTCAAATCCCAGGCTAACTCCTAACAGCTGGCCCTTACTTCCCCTTCTGCTCATCCAGCCATTACTCACTTGACAGTGCCAGCCTTGCCTAAGTATGTTGTTCCTAGTATGGGTCTATCGCACATTTCTGCAGCTGACCGGATCTGCTCTTTGAGAAGAGCAGGAAAGACTGTGCAGCCACCGCCCCACTTTCAGTCCTTCATTCTCGGTGAGTAGGATGTGCTGCCTTTGTGTTTCCTACCTGAACTGTTCATCAGCTGTTTTTCCCTCAGTGGCTGAGTCACTTTGCTCACAGCTACTTACTTGGATAGCTCTACAGGCCTGTAAGCCGGAAACGTTGGGTCTGTTGTTCGCTTTTTTAAAAACAGAAATCTGTTTTGGAGCTAGAAATCCTGACCTTTCTTTCAGGGGCACTCAAACATTTTTTGCTGGAATCCCCTCTGAAAATACTTCAGGCTGTGACCGTTGTCCCCTGGGCCATACCACCCTTACTGGCCTGTGCAGGTGGTGACAGGTGGCAACTTCCCTCTTAATAACCTCATGGTGGATCACGACCCCCCATTCGAGAACCCCGCAGCTGAAAGGCCCCGTTTGCCATGTCCTGCAGCCCGTGTTCTGGACCAGAGCAATGGACCTGACAGAACATAGATTAATCCACCACGGTTTGCGTTTGCCTCTAAACTGTGGCTCCTCTTCTAATGGTGCTAACTTGGCCCAGTACCTGGTATTTGGCTGATGTCTAGCAGTAAATGAGTCCCCCTTTTCCTAGAACCCAGTGTTCCTAGTCTAAGGCATTGTCCTGAAGGGCAGCTGCAGTTTCCAGGCTGCAGAGCCTTATTACGAAGTGGTGGATATGACTGTGCAAGGGCATAGCTGAAGGTGGGCCTGAGTAGGTCCGCGCCTACCCACTTCCTTGCAGTCAGGCGAGCTTCGCTACCACGCCAGTGGAGTGGCCGGCAGTGAGCGGCCACAACCACAGGTGATGGTGCTGCAGGCAGATGAGTGGGGGTGGGCTGCTCTCAGCCCACAGTGCCAACCCTGGACAGTCACTACAGGCTTTGTGTGACAGGGCCCAGACTGCCTCTCCTCCTCCTCTTGACACTAGGCAACTAGAAGCTTTCTGATGATGCTCCGGTTCCATGACTGGCGACTCAGAGGCCTGGCCAGAAAATGGGGACTGGCTAAGCCCTGTGGCTGTGTGAATTAGCTTCCCATCTCAGTCCAATATCCTTATCATGGTTCAAGGCACCTGCACCTCTACTCCCTTCTCAGTATCAAACAAAAGTGGGAATTTTCCAGGCTACACAGTTAATTGCCTACACTGTGTATGTGGTTATAAAGGCCACAAAGTTTTCCTGTGCAAGCTCATTTATTCTTAAGGTGAAAGCAAAATGGAGAAAACATTACAAGCCAAAAAAAGGAACATGCATGCATGGGAAGCCACTTACCACTGATCACGCCCAATGCCACCCTTGGTTCTGACAGCCTGCCACCTGCCACACTCTGTTCCTCTGGGGTTGCACATGCACAGCAGTGTTTGCTCAGGACAACATGGGTTTTCTTTCTTTCTCACGAGCTGGGCCTCTGATCTTGTTCTCCTGTAACAAGGGATCAGCAGAAAAAGGTCCCTGACTCGGGGCAAAGCTTCAAAAAGCTGAGCTCTTGTGTCACCAGAGGCAATTGCATTGTGTACACCACTCCCTAAAGGTTTCCTGAGGCACCCACTTACTTTTAAATGGCCTTTCTTCTCTGGCCCCCTTTTTCAACTAGTGCTCTGATGCTTAGACCCCTTCCCAGGATTTATATTAGTCACAGCATCCTCCATAAAGACATTACAGTCCACCTAATCCCATTGTAATACATTTTTACTACACTGAATACTGTGATGTTTAACTTTATGAAATGCAGTTTGCTTGGGGAACTGCCATAGAGCTCACACTGCTCTGTGATCCTTGCAGCCCTTGGTCTAAGTGGGGTTGGTGTATCTGCTGGGCAGGGAAAGCCAAGGTGCACACAAGTGCTTCAGGAATTAGCACTGGTGTGTCACTCGGTGGTACCATTCCTTTGGGTGTACTCACCCAATATAAGGTGAAGGGGTGCTGTCAGCTAGACGAGATGTGTAAAAGCTAGTCTTGATCACTAGTGGCCGTTTAAGAGCCCATGATGCTTATCATAAGAATGTTGTTTCCTGGCTAAACAGTATCCCCGGGGGCCTATATGCAGACCACATAAATGTCCCCTCTTCTTGTCTCTGACAAAGTGGGATTTTCTCCCACGAAAGCTCATGCGATAAATAAATTTGTTAGTCTTTAAAAGTGCCACCAGACCCCTTGTTTGTTTTGCTGAATTAAAAGTAACACAGCTACCCCTCTGGCACTATACAGCATTTAGGGTCTGCTGATCTAGAGCATCGGCCCATGTGGTTGCGCTCTGTCAAGCTGCCACTATGTTTCATCCCAGAGATGGATGGAACACAGAAGTGCTGCCTGTTGATATTTGTGTATTGCTCTAGGAGCCTCTTGAGCTGAAAAGTGCTCAATGAAATTTAGCTGTTAGAAAATCTACTTCTTCAACAAGCAAAGCAAGAAATCACCCCACCCCAGGACTGCAAAGGAAGATGAGGACCACCCTAGCTCTGCGAGCTGACCCCCCAGCAGCCTGGCAGCCTACACCAATTAAAAAAAACCTCAGACTTTGACTCCTGCTGCATCACATTTGCAATAAGTGCCAAGGAAAAAATGATTTCGCCTTTGCTGCCCTCACATCCTTGACCCGAGATTATTAGCAGGGCTATCAGGTGTGAAAAGTAATACCTTGTAGTTTTTAAGGGAAATGAGTGACGCTGGTGGTGGCATGCCTAACCAGCTGCAGCTGGTGCTATATATACAGCCACCCTGTGAGGAGTGAAGACGAGAACTTGGAGGGCTTTCCCGAGTCCGCTCAAGAGCGAAGTACAGTCAGCAGCCACTGCCATGTCTCACAACATTGTCGCCATCTGCGTTCTGTGGCTCTTGGCTCTCTCCTCAGCCTGTTACATTCAGAACTGCCCCATCGGTGGGAAGCGATCAGTCCTGGACATGGACGTCCGAAAGGTATGTGATTAGTTTCTTCCTGTCGGGCTGTTAAAATGAATATAGGGCTGGGTAAGGATGCTTCAGAAATGTTCGCAGCCACAGCCATCACAAGCAGCACTGAGGGCGCCAAGGGGTTCATCTTTCACCCCAACAGCTTACATCTAGGGTGCGAGAGGAGAGCTTGCTGGCAAGGGTCTGAATTGTGATGGCAGTTACCTAAAACGTAGCAACTAGATGCATGTATGTTTTGATACCCTGATCACCACAAGCACCGAGGCTGCAGCTCACTGGTTGCCCACATATAGGGACAAGAAGTAGAGTGAGCTGGAGTTAACTTTCATCACCAAGTCCCTCTGACTTCCCATCCCCTGCCACCTTTCTAGGTGTCTTTGTGTCAAATGTTTGGCCAATCAGGAAAGCATAGGCTATAGTGTAAAACAAGCCGAGAAACTACATTGTGATTGCCAGACCTCTGTCAGCCTCGTTAGATCAATCAATCAATCAAATCATAGGGCTGGAAGGGACCTCGTGAGAGCATCGAGTCCAACCTCCTGGGAATTGAACCCAGGACCTTCTGCATGTTAAGCAGAGGTAGATAATTTATTAGCTATGCATTTAAAGCAGAATGTATAGTAAAATAGCTGCACACACAAGCCCCATTGCAGATGACTGGTAAACAGTCAGACTTTGCAGCCTTGAAGCATTGGGTGAAGACTGAGAAGGATGCAGGAGATCCAGATTCAATCACCGGGCACCTTGTGCACTCTTGAGCAAGGCCTTTAATCTCTCTTTGCCTTAGTTCCTCCCCGTACACTGAGGATAACAGTCCTGCTAGCTGTCTGTCTGTCGAAGTGTAAACTCTCTGGGGCAGAAGCTGTCGTTACTGTGTCCGTGTACAGCACCCAGCACACTCGGCTCCCATTTCAATCAGGTTCTCTGGGCACAATTATCAACCCAGCCATACTGAGGACATCAGAAGTCTTAGGGGCAAATTGTAAATATTGTTACAATCACTGTTTGTATCAGATTGGTTTAGAGGCAGGAATTGCCCAGCATCAATTTTAAAGATTGTCCAGTACTTCCCAGTATCATTCTGTTTTCTTTTGCTTACCATCAACTGCTTGGTTTGAAGTTTACCATGCTGAGTGTCTGCCTCAGCCTGACTTTTCTTTTGAAAAGTTCAGCTAAAATAGTTTGCCCATTTTCAAGGCTGAGCTTTGGGGACAACTCATTGTTTTGACCACATTAAAAAAAATTCTTACACCTGTTTTGTTAAGGTGCATTTGTGACACCGTTCTTTGGAGAAGGGACCTGAAACTCAGAAGTGGGGTGACTAATTTCAGAGATACGCCTTTTGCCAGTCTTGTAAAATAAACCACACAACTATGGCCATGTTACAAGTCTCCAAAAAAACCCTGTTTGTATTAATCTAGTAGTGATGTGTTAGAGTTTGGCTGCTCAGTTCTTTGAGGAATCTATCATGCCCCAGCTTCTCACAGGTGCCACACGTCTGCGGGTGCTGGAGGCCCGTGTGATGCCAGGGACCAGAGCTACAAGAAATGATTTTCTCCTATGCTTTCAGCACCTCAGCAGCCACAGTGAGGGTGCTCAGGACACAGGAGAGGCCAGTCTTTGCTGGCAAAGTGTTTGGCATCACAGGGCAGTTTGGAAGAGAAGGAAGAAACTGGTTCATTTGAATGCAATGGGGACAAACCTGGATTGGTACAAAGCCAGTGGGACTAGCCAGGAGCAAGCAGCCATGATGTTCCCCCACCGCTCTCCATCAGTTATAACTCACTCATGTGACATTAGTTAGCACCTGCAAATAGGCTTGTGCTGAAACATAGGGTAAACACCGCAGGGATGCAGGGAAAAATTCAGCTTTGCATGTCAAGAAAGCTGTCCGTCAAGGACACTGGTAAAGCATGGCCAAGGGCAGCAGAAAGTGGCAAGCCGAGAAGCCATTGTGATACCCCAGCAGGAGTAACAGGCCCTGGCCTCAGTCAAATCACTGCTGATCTTGGGCAACCAGTTAGTGAGTGCTGGTTTTGGGAGAAGAGCAGCATAAGCGATATGGTCACTGGCTGAGATGAGTTTTCAGTTCTCTTCTACAGCCCATCCACTCTTGAGGATCAAGCCCAGTAGGGACTGGGGAAGAAAAGGCCTGTAGCCTTTCAGACCCTATACGACAAGGTCAAGAGCTATTTTGCTTAGAAGCTACATTTCACAGATCATCTTTTGATTCAATCTGTACAGATACAACATGTATCTTGTGCACATGACAGGAGATAACATTCTGGGCATCAGCTGCAAAGGTGGTGGGGTGGGGGGCAAAAGGAATGAATCAAAACATATTTCCTTAATCCTATTTAATCAGATTTTTCTGAAGAAGGCAAAACATTTTGAAGAAATAGGTCCCTACAGTGAGAGGCATAAGAGATGTTGGCTAGAGCCATGCTTTGGGTGAGGGAGGAATGTGCTTGGAATCAAGAAAGGCACTCAGAGATCACAGGTGTATTAAAATGGTAGGACCAAATTCTACACTCTTGAACTCAAGGCTTGCAGGGAGCAACCAAAGGCAGAGTCTGACCCTTTGGGGCAGAGGGGTTTAAGGTCTGTATTCACTCATGGGGGTAGCATTTTGTACTGTTTCTTCACAGCCTTCCTTTCCCTAGCCAATGAACTCCCAGTTCAAATCAGAGGATCTGGCTGCTTCTAAGTAAATAGGGAAGGGCGGCCAAGAGATTTAACCTGGAACTGATGCACAAAAGCATCAGTGTTTTATAGAAACCATAACTACAGCCAAGCCACTGTCCTCCTCAGTCTTTGATCTTCAGCCAAAACTTGGGGGCTTTCCTATAAAAATCATGATCTACCGGGAGTTCAGCAAGGCTGAACTAAACGTTGGGCATCATAAAAAGAAATACACAGCAGAACACACCGAGACACCCAGCCCATAATGATAGCAGAGCACTCTAATTAAGAGTCAAATGAAATGCATCACCCTGGATTAATTTAGCTTAATTTGCTGAGGATGCTTTCACCTGTTTAGTAAAGGAGCACTCTCAACACCTCACCATCCCAAACAATTTCTCCCTTGGGTTGGCTACCAACAGCTTCAATTATTTAAAAAAAAAAAAAAGAAAGAAAAAAAAAACACAAAAGAAAAATTAATTTTTTTAATTCCCCCTCCCCCCCCCAGCTAGAACAGCCCCCCCCCCCCCCCATCACCAGTCACTGTCAGTTTGGGGTACAGCTAATCATTTTCTAGTTGATTTCACCATCTGGGGCTGCTAGCCCAATGCTATCACGGTTGGGGTACTGACCCCTCCAGAGAACGGGTCATTTCCCAATGCACCTAGTTCCACCGAGAGATCCCATAAGAACATTTTGCCTCCAGATAAGGTTTCCAGAACCAGTTTAAAACCAGAAGCGGAGTTCAGGGCCTGAGCTGAGCGTACAAGGGCTCTGTAGATACCAGCACATGAATGCAGAAAGATAGACCCCTACAGGCAGCACACTGATCACAGGGGCAGCCTTTCCCCTGACTCCAGCAGGCTTTGGAGCACGCACCAAACAGCAAGAATGTAGTTTTCCCAATTAACTGGCCTTTGGCTCTTTCTCTCCCCATAGTGCATCCCCTGTGGGCCTAGGAACAAAGGCCACTGCTTTGGCCCTAGCATCTGCTGTGGAGCAGAACTGGGATGTTACTTTGGCACATCAGAAACCCTGAGATGCCAGGAGGAGAATTACCTGCCAACGCCCTGCGAGTCTGGGAGGAAGCCATGTGGGACCAGTGGTGGGACCTGCGCAGCCCCTGGGATCTGCTGCAACAACGGTGAGAACTGAGATTCCACATTAACCATTGCTTCATAGTAACTGGTGCCACTTGTCTCCCACCTCCCCAGTTACAGCTGCTGCAGTAATCGGCTTACGTAACTCTTCTCAGCACTCCCAGGCACTTATAACAGGGGAAACAGGCCTCATGGCCTATGTTCCCTTTAAGCTGCGCACATGTGCGCGCGCACACAGGTTGTGAAACCTGCACACATAACAAAATAAAGCACGCACAAAAAAATTCAACAGTGCTAATTTTTTTGTGCTACTTTAAGAAGGTGATTTCAAGTAGCATGTTTCAAATAAGGTTTTGTAATTTATAAAAATCATTTCCATCACCATATCAAAATAAAATGTAGACATTATTTGCATCATACACACTTACTTACTTGCACTCACAAGTTTGATCATACTCACTGGAGGGCGCACAAATTTGGACAGTTGTTCCAAAAATTTGCACAAAAGAAATTTTTTGTGCACACAGCCTATGAAAAATTAGAGGGAAGACTGCTCATGGCTAAGAGCCAGGATGACAGGTTTGGGTTCTGGGGGGATCGCTCAGTACATGTGGGCTTTATTCCTAATTCTGCTACCAACACCATGAGGGACCCTGGGACAGTTACTTAACCACTTTGGGCCTCGGTTTCCTCATCAGTAAAGTAGGGATAATTCTCTCTCTCAGCTTCCCAGGGAGGGCCAGGAGGCTACGTTCATTTGAGTTCATTGTATGGCAGCAGCTATGTTGCACAGTGGCCTGGTTACTTCTGTGCATGCACAAGTGGCAAGGACTATGCAAAGGCCGGGGGCTGTTAATCTAGCGCTCAAGCCATGATGTTTGTAGTCAGAGAAGTGAAGAAGTTAATATTAGCTGCAGTCCAGCCAGTTTCCTCCTTCCCCAAAGGACAGAAGTCTGAATTAGCCTGGTCATTTCCTTCATTGCTGCAATAGAAGTTCCCAACAGTCCCTCCTCATGCCAAACATTCAACACACAAAGGTGAAACTGAACTAGCACCAATAGTCTGGTGTATCAAGGTGTAGCACCACAGTTTTCCAACACAGATTTACATCAGTCAAGGATTTGGCCCAACCTGTTTTCCAACACAGCTACAGGTAACTCCAGTGGCCTAGGTCATGCCCACGGGTGGACAAAAGCACCAGCAATTTTACTTTTGGTCGCCAGAGGGCACACCCCATTACATTTCTTCAGTGGAGCTGGAAGACAGGCTGCTAAAACTGGTCACCGCGGTGATCACAATCCTAGATTTCTCGAGCCCCGGTCATGCCTCACTTCCTTTTGTGCTTATGTTTCTCTACAGAGGGCTGCCTGGTGGACTCATCCTGTGACCAAGAATCGCTCTTTTCCTAGACCACCCACTACCCAGGATGGGATCTGCCATCGCAGAGGCTGTGAAAGACCAAAAGTCCAATGGGATGCACTAACCTTGGCTGCTCTGCACCTCAGCAGTCACTTAAACAACACCCTCAGTGAGAAATAAAACTTGAACAAAAAAAAAAAAATCCTTCTGTTTATTTTTTTTCCTTTGGCTTCATAACAAACTCAACAGCTTTGCTGTCTGCTTAGCTAGAACTCACACTCCCCCTCTGTTCGGGAGACGCTGCTTCTTGGGACAGCCTGGACGAGGGATGGGAAGAATGTAGGTCACTTACCTAAGCAGGCAGTTAAGGACCAAGGTGGGGTTTTTGTGACACGTTCTGGGGATCCACAGGTTGGGAAGCACCTTACTCCACTTACCTGGGGACAGCTCCCTGACACCTCGGCAGGCAACACAAAGTTAGTCCCTCTAGCCTACACAGGCCTCATTTCAACTGTCCGTCCTTCAAGCCATTTGAATGTATCCCTGGAGTACCCAGCCACTCCACCACTGGACATTTGCTGTGTTCAGAGCCACTGCTCCCAAACAAGCCATAGACCCCAGCTTACCTGCTCCTCCTCAGAGCTCTGCTCAAACGGACATGCAGCACTGAGCTATGTTTATGGAGGAAACAAGCACAGGTTTATTTAATAAGCATAGAGATTTGAGCAATAACAAGTAGGAGTATTGGAAACAAATGGCTACTGGTAAAATAAAATCGTAACATGCCTTTTAGACCCAAGGCTTAAGTAACGAGATAATCTCCTGTCTCCTGCAGTATTGATCACTGCAGCTTTACAGCCAGGCCTGCCTGGGACTCCTTTTTCATGAGACATAACATGACATCAGCTTGCGTCCATGGTGAAAGGATCTGGGATGTATCTTGACAACCCTAGCTATAGCTGAGTCATTGGCCCTAGTCATAAACAGGATGTCCTGTTTATCTTTTTCTGTGGACCTCTTCCCAGTTTACTTCCTAATCTCATTATTAGCACTTGGTTCAGCGTGTAACTGGGCAGCCATTGCATATTATACAATATGCCATATCCTTAGGGCCAGATAGAGAGGTAAGCATTCATTTCCTCCTGCCTGGGGCCTTATCTTAACTTCAACCCTTTAAGAACATATTTTTAATATAGATACACAACTCCTTAAATATTATCCACCTGTACATTTTGCATTGTTTACAATGACCAGTGGACTGATGGCTTTTAGCTGACACCTTATATGCCATCCTTTGGTGTACTAACATTCATAGGCCTGACTGTCAGGACCCCTCTCTAATCCCATAGGTATCCGCTGGGCTCTCTGCCAGGCAGCATCAAGGCAGCCCTGGGTCACAGATTTGTCCAGCAGCTGAGGGATGTTCCCTGAAAAGCAGGGTCAGTGCAAACCGAGGACCTAGAAAACCACGCTGTGAATTGAGAGTCTGGGTGTGGACTGTATGTGGGAAAAGAGCTGTGCCCCTGACAGCTAGATGCTGTAGGTGTTAGCTACAGGTGATGAATGTAGGATCGAAGAGGTAACGCTAGAAAAGAAAAGGAAGGTTATACTGCTGGTAAAAGGCTAATCAGAGGAAATAGAACTACAAAGGATTTCTAAGCACCTTGTTACAGTATATGCACTGAAAAGCAAAATCCTCTTTAGCCTGCTGGGTGGAGGTGTTAAAAGATGGCCCATGAGGGGGGACAGAAGAGTTTAAATAAGGCAGAATACTCAAAGCCCAACGGAGGACTCCTAAATGAGAACAGACTCTTGGTCATTCACAGCTCTGAACAACTCCCTCAAGTAACTGTCACAACAAAAGGTAGATCAGGTCTGGAACCAGAACGTCCATCCTGAGAGAAGTTCTGACATTTTGGGGAAGAACATTTTGTCCTGATTTTCTGTGGTTAAAATATCAAATCTATTAAGTAATGCAATATTAAAATGGTAATATATTAAAATAGAAACAAAATGAATCCACTCCTCAAAAAACCAAATTGACATCTCCACCTTCCCAGTCATCAGAGATGTAGACAGGATCTACCAAACAATTTAAAAGGAAAGTGTTTGATTCAGGGCTTTACAGTAGTACCTCAATAACCATAAGTCCATGAATGCTTGGAAGAAATGCTGGGTCAATAAAAATCTCCAGATTAAGAGTCTATCAATGAACAGGAAAAATAGTGTAGGGAATGGCAACACGTTCAAACCTTTTGACACAAGGAGCAAGTCATGGAGGGTGCTACATGGCTCAGTACCGGGACTCATAAATTTAATTACTGATCTGGAGTACGGATTCTTAGGCTTTCCCTATCGGGACCACTGAGATCCTTCCGTCATCCAGTCAGGACTCTCTCTCACCTATTTAACAACATGGGAAGGACACGGTATTCCTACTGCTGCTCACAGATCTCAGGCTGAGAATCCAAAGGAAAGAATTACTGATGTACAGAGCACCACTGAGGTACTCTGTGCTCACAAACATGATTCCCTGCAACAAGCACGCAAACTCAGCCATGATTAAGCTTGCCTGTGACTTCGAAACCAGAAGGGCAGGTCTATATAGGGACTGAACCAAGCCATGACCTAGCCACCAGGGATTAGAAATGTGAGTAGCAAACCACAATTCAGTACTTACAAGTCCTAAGGCCATTTAGTGGAAAGATAGGGGGTCAGCTGTCTGGCAAGCACATGAGAAAGATCTAGACTGAGAAGTTTGGCATTAACTCTAAATTGCCCGGGTTTTTAATCTCCCCCCCGCCACAGATTTTATTACTATAAAACTTGCCAAGTTTTTGCCCCCAATTTTACTTTACAGATAAGTGCTCTTAATCTTACTTGAAGTTCAATAAAGGCTTTTTTCTAGAAGGAGGGCTAGTTAAGGGGTAATCAGAGGAAGCAGAACTAGAATAGAAAGAAGTTAACCATAGTTAGAAAGCTTTTCCTAATATACAACCTAAACCTCCCTTGCTGTAGATTAACCTAATTCTTGTTCTACTTTCAGTGGACATAGAGAAAAACAGAACATTCTCTTTCTAACAGGTCTTAACGTACTTTAAGACTTTTCAAGTCCCTCCTCAGTCTTCCCTCTCATTGTCCACATCTTTTTTAAAGTGTGGTGTATAAAACTGAACAGGGCACTTCAAGTAAGGCCCCACCAGTGCCAGGAAGGACAATTACTATCCGTGTGTTACAGAGGACACTCCTGATAACACGTCCCAGAGTTATACCAGGCTGTTCCATAACCACATCACATTGTTGAATCTCATTCACTTTGGTATGTTATAACCTCCACATCCTTTTCTTTAGTATTGCCACCTAGCTAGTTAATCTCCATTTTGTACTTGTATAGTAGTTTTGTATTTTGCACATTTAATTTTTCCTCCTTAAGAACAATACTTTGCACTTGTCTCTGTTGGATTTCATCTTGTTGATTTCAGACCAATTCTCCCATATATTAAGGTCTTTTTGAATTCTATCCTATCGTCCAAAGGGCATGCAACCCTCAAACTTGTTGCCATCCACAAATTTTATAAGCATACTCTACACTCCATTATCTTAGTCATTAATGAAAGAATTAAATAGTACTCAACCCAAGACAGACCCTTGCAGGAATGCACTAGGCAAGTCCTCCCATTTTGACTGCAAATTATCTGTAATTCTTTGAGGACAGTCTTTCAATCAGTTATACACCCACCTTATAGTAATTTCATCAGCATTGTATAGCCCTATTTTGCTCAAGAGAACATCACATGGGGCTGTCAAAAGTCTTACTAAAATCAGTATGCATCACATCTACTCCTTCCTCCACCAGGCTAGAAACCCTGTCAAAGAAGGAAATTAAGTTGGAAAGTTTAGAAAATAAATTAAGAAAAATGGTAAATGTCCTATGACTAGTATCCAGTGATGGAAAAACCCTACCAGAGCATAAATCCTTGTAATATTTTGCAGGGAATAACCTTGAACTGGCAGAGGCTTGACTGGGTCCTTAGACTCTGCAGTGACAGAATCCATATAAACTCACAGACCAAGAGTTTAATAATACCTCGGAATGACTTCACTTAAGAAATTATGAACTATGGTGTTGTACAAAACAAGTTCCTTTATTTCAGAGACAACAGCAATTCACCCTGAAGCAAAGGGACATGAGCTATAAAGCAGGTAACAGCCTTTCTGTGCAGGAATCACAACTGCACTAAAAGGCTCTTTGTCCAAATGAAATTCTACAGCCAATTTGCATGCATGATGCAGACAACCCTTTCCTTCTGCACCTGCTCTGAGCACAGGGTCTGGATGGAAGACATGGGAAAATCTCCCATCTGGCTTGCCCAGCCAGGTCAAGAGTCTCTAGGACAGCACAGTCCGCTTGGCAACTCGCCCTTCTTTATTGATGGCAAAGTTGTAGTTGCGAGGGTTATCCAGGCACTCTTCAATTCGCTGGTCCAGATTTTCAGGAGTGATGAAATTTCTGGCTTCTTCCTAAATTAATGGAAAACTGAAAGTTGACTCTCAGTGG
The DNA here is from genome assembly GCA_007922195.1 of Podocnemis expansa. Classification (NCBI taxonomy): domain Eukaryota; kingdom Metazoa; phylum Chordata; order Testudines; family Podocnemididae; genus Podocnemis; species Podocnemis expansa. Next base: position 5,851,248 of record ML682065.1, read on the forward strand.
GTGCCACCTTTGCGCTCACCAACACAGCTGGTTAGATTCAGGACATGAAATGATACCATGTTTCAGGGTAGAAGGGCTGCGGCTCTGCACTTGGACGTGCTTCACTTGCCCAGAGCAGATGCCATTGGCAGGACTGATAAAATGAGTATGAATTGGAGAGGGATGAGAACCACCAGGAATTCTCCTTTAGCTTCCCAATCTCAATTCAAACCCAACAGAGCATACACACTTACTACCCCACAGGTCAGCTGCTCCCATAACTTGTGTTCATGGGGCTGAAGTATCTTGGCTGGCTGCTCTGAAACCTCAACCCTCGCTCATGAAGAAAAGCTTGAGGACTGCTACAAATATTCCTGTTACACCTCAAGAGGTGCTCAGCACTCAGCATGAGTAAAGGAGGCCTTGAAATGGAAATATTTTTTGTGCCTCTGCCCTGGGAACACAAGGGTCCCCAAATACCTCCCTAATTTTTTCCCCGTCATGTTCTCAAAGCCCTCAGGGAGGACACCTTCATTGCAGCCTGAGATTATTTGGGCCCCAGGGTTTGACCCTGGTGCCTCCACACAACTCCCAACCCTGTGGTACCAAACAGAACAGCAGGTGGCAGCAGATCACAATCTGAGGGGCTCACAAAGTCACCTCAGCCAGTGATCCCCGCCCTTATACCCCAGCCTTCCATACCTGCAACTGCAGGACTTCTTTCTCCTTCTCTTTCAGGAAATCCTCCATGAACCTGGCATGGTCAAGGGCTCCTTGTAGTTTCTGCTCCTGCAATTCTTCCTCCTCCCTTCTGAGTCGTTCCTCCCTGTGTTGTGAGCACAAGAGCACATATGTGGCACTGGGGACAGCAGGAGGCACAGCAGCCTCCCTGGAAAGCACTTGGTGTTCGAGTGAAACCTGCCGCTCTGCCCTGGGACAAGGATGCGGAGGCAGGGTGTTTGCACAGGTAGGAGATGAAAAAAGGTGGTGAAAGGTTCAGCACAATAGATATGGGGCTGGAAGTCCTAACAACTACAGAACAGGGATGGGTTGGGCAGCAACAATGAAAACTGCTCTCATATGTACCTAGCTTAACTTACACAACAGAAGAAGGAAAGAAGAGAGCATCTAGAAGAAACAAGAGTCACCAAAAGAGCTGATTTTTAAATTCGCATTCTCTGTACCTCTTCTTTTTCCATTAATCCACCATGGAAACTTCAGATCCTGCTGATAGTTTATATTCTGGTACCAGCCTTTGCCATGTCAAGATTATTACACACCAAAGGGTCAGAGCTCCTATTTAGAAGTGTCCTCAAATGTAACCCTAACCTTGCCCCATAACGAAAGGGGGAGGATACAGTTCAGTCTTCATGATCCATCTAGATGATACTGCCAGTGAAGGCGCCATTTAAGATGAGCTCTGCTGATGCTGCAAGAGGGACATTTACTGGCAGCAAACCCATTTTGGGCCGAGGGCAGAACTGCCAGCAGCTGGTGTTACTTTTTAGTACAGTGGTTTAAATGAGAGCCAGACGGCTCTGGCAGCTATTAACCTATCACCTTAGCAAGGTTCAGATACAGGGTTTCTCGCAGCATGCCTGAGTGCCACTCCTCACCTCTTTCTCTGCATCCGCTCGTTCTCAGCCTTGTTCCATTCCATCAGCTTCCGGTGCTCCTCCATTGCCATCTCCCCACTCTCACTGTCAAGGCGTGCCTCATGCAGCTTCTGCAACACCTCCCGCCTGAACTCAGCCCTGGGAGAAAGGAGAAAAGGACCCTAAGCATAGCACAGTCCCAGAAATACTGTGTTTCCTTTGACTATCAATGCTTCTGTCCAGGAAGATGGATTCAAAAGCAAGTCTTTCACAAGCTAGTGGCCCTCGCCTGCCACTGGACCCTGACACTGCCAGAAAGGAACACTGTCAGTTTGAATTATTTGGAACAAATGCATTCCAGACGGTCCACCTAGCAATGCCATTTCCCCTCCAAAGTGCTGGGAGTGTTTGTTTAAAATCCAGGATTCTAAATGTTTATATGGTTTCTTCCTCACTCTCCTGCTAAGGTGTACAAGGATCCTTTTCAGCAAGGCAGTGTCAGCAGGCCAGGCCTATACACACGCCTGCCAGTTGCCTTCTATATTAGAAAAAAACCCAAGGAGTCATGTGGCACTTTAAGATTTATTTTTCTCATGAGCTTTTGTGGGAGAAAATCCCACTTCGTCAGATGTTTCGAAGCATCTGATGAAGTGGGATTTTCTCCCACAAAAGCTCATGCGAAAAATAAATCTGTTAGTCTTAAAGTACCACATGACTCCTCGTTTTTTTTTTTTTGCTGGACTAGACTAACACGGCTACCTCTTCTACAGTAGAATTATCTCACCCAACATCTTTCTACTCCGTGACTCCTCTCCAGAACCTGAGGGAGTGAGGAACACACACACATACATACACACCACTGCTTCCTGAGCACCACCCTGCCTCCTCCCCAGCCCCACGTGGGAGATGCATGAGACTGCCCCTTCTGTTGGTTCCTAGTGCTGCCCAGCTGCATGCCCACATGCTGAGAAATGGAGACGCCTCCTCACACCAAACTTGGAAACAGCAGCTGCTCTGCCTGGATATTTTATAATAAAAACCCTTCTGCAGGACCCAGAGAGAACATAAGTGAACACCCTGCACCTTGCCAGGTCTGAGGAGAGGCTGACACACAATGCAATAAACTCTTTGTATGCCAAGTGCAGTTGTGCTACCCCAGGGGTGTCCAACCTTTTTGGGTGAGGGGCCACATTGCAATTCTTTTCTCAGTCAGGCGGCCAGTGAGAAAATTTTTGATAAGACATACAAATTGATCTTTATTAATAAACTTTAATAACAATGATTAGTGTGATATTTGGCATTGCTTTTGCTTGCACTAATTGTCAACGTCTGTCCGCACACCTGAGGTAGCAATACAGAGTATTGCAGATAAAAGTTCATCTGTCGGGAGGGATCTAGATTTTGTTTTGACGTTTTTCATTCTTGGAAAAAAAAAAAAACTGTTCACAGGAATACGTGCTGGGCATATTTTGATAGCTCTGGATAAGACTCTGAGGCAGGACAGGGGAGCATTGCAGAGGAGGGGAAGGGAAGAAGGATGAGGCAGAGGGGAGAAGAGCAGCTGGGTGGCAGGACTCAGCTACTTCCTGACAGCCACACTGCTCCCCTGCCCCTTTGCCCTCCCAGAACTGCCAGTTTGCCCTGCATTCATCCCCGTGTTCTGCTCACCCCCACTCAGCACTGCTCTCCTTCCCCTCCATTCCACTTGCCCTGAGACTTAATTCGCCTCCCCACCACACCAGACTGAACAGTGCCAGCTCAGCGCACGCACACACTCGCACGCACCCCACCACCACACAGCACCTTGCTGGCTCAGCCTTCGTTCCATTTCCCACCCCAACCCCCTCTAGCAGACTGCGGCTTTGCTCTCCTTCCCTGGCTCACCTCTCTTTTTCCCACCCAGCCAAGCAGCGACAGGCTCAGTTCTTCCCCTCCCCACCATTCCTGATGCAGCTTGCTGTCCCCACTGTTGGTTGACTCAATTCTTCCCCTCCCACCCAACCAAGCAGGCTGAATCCAGTCCCTAAACAGCTCCTGGGCCAGGCTACGGGGGTGGGAAACTGACAAGTGCCCCGGCCAGCCCCAGCTCCCAGGCTCTTATGGCAGCACTCCATCGGTCGGAAGAAAGCTCTTGGCTGGTTGCTGGGGCTGCGAGTTAGACAAGCCTATGCTGCACAAAGGACTGAACTGGGAGCCTCCAGCACTAACCTCTTGAGGTGGTAGTTTGAGCTCAAGAGCCAAGACAGACCCTGTGGATTGGACACAGACACATCAAGCACTCTGACCAGCAGGTAAGCATCCAAGGCAGGACAGAGAGATCCCTGGGATACTCGACCCAGGAGGAAAACTTGTAGTACCTGCCAGAGATATGATCTTAGTCAGATGTGATTTAAATGGACTGTGACAGCACTAAATGGGAAGGGCTACAGGCTGAGCCAGAGCAAGGAGACAGCAGCCTCCCACACCCTTTCCATGTGCAGCTGCCCACAATCTCTTCAGGGATATATAAAACCCTGGGAGGAACAAAATGAGATAAGAGAGCAGGACTTAGATATTAGGAAAAACAGAAGGATGGTGAAGCATTGGAATGGGTTACCTAGGGAGGTGGTGGAATCTCCATCGTCGGAAACTTTTAAAGCCCAGTTAGACGAAACCTTGGCTAGGATGACTTAGCGGGAATAGCTCTGCTTTTACCAGGGGGTTGACCTAGATGACCTCATGAGGTCTCTTCTAACCCTAATATTCTACAACTTGGAAGAGACTCCAATGCCCAGGGCTATCTGGCTGGTGGTTCCCTGCTTCCAGCTGGAAATCCAAACACCTGTGGGATGAACCATCCCTGCCCAGCTCTGCAGCCAAGGGCTTGCAAGATTAAGACCTGGCTCCCTGCAGCTCAGGGCCCATGCCCAGACCCAAGCCCTGCTTCCTCCAGACACTGGCAGAGTTGATCCCAATTCACGTCCTGCCCCCCAACACTGCCCCAGCCCCAAGCAGGTAAAATGAACAGCCCACCAGCAGCCCAACCACAACAGCTACTAAGAGCTTGCAAAAAAAGCAAGATCCAAGGGGGCAGCTGTGCAGGCTTTTCCCAAGTTCCAAAGAGGCAGCTGTGTCAGTCTAGTTCATAAAAAAAAAAAAGCAAGGAGTCCAGTGCCAGTTACAGACTAACTGATATATTTATCATATGAGCTTTCGTGGGAGAAAAATTCCACTTTCTCAGACACTCTGAAGAAAGGAGAACTTCCAGAAACGTCTGACAAAGTGGAATTAAGAATGTTGTGCCCTGGCTAAATGGTATGCTGGGGGATTACATGCAGCCCACATAAATGCCCCCTCTTCTTGTGGCTAGTAACATGAGATTTTCTCCTACAAAAGCTAACGTGACACAAATTTGCTAGCCTTTAAAAGAGCCACAGGACTCCTTCCATGTTTTGCTGAACTAGACTAACACGGCTGCCACTTTGGAACTTGGTAAGATGCTGCAGAAAAAGCCAGGTGAGTCCCCTGCTCACCCCCACATGGGATCCAGCCCCAAGGACCAAACCGTGCCTGGATCCGACCCGTCCCAGTCCAATCACACTGAGCACTTGGAGGGCGGCTAGGCCCCAGCCTGCTTCACACCTGCAGCTGGGTCTGGGCCCGGGCCCCTCCCCACCCCTAGGAGCAGGGTAACCGGATGTCAGGCAAAAGGAGAACAGTGTCCTCCTTTTTACCTGCATATCCTCCATGGGGGGGGGGGAGAGGGGTGTTTTAAAAATACGTAATTTTGTCTGGCTTTTTACTCACAGGGATTAAAGTATGCTGCAATGCCCCAGAATGCCCTATTTTTAGGGGGAAGCATTCCAGGGCCCCAAAAAACAAAAGAATATAACCTTAGTACTACATTTTCTCCATGTCTCCACCAATGTCCCCCTTTTGGCACTTCCCTGTCCTCCTTTCCAGGCTTTGGTACCTGGTAACCCTACCCAGGACCAGCCCAGACCAGCCCAGAACCGGCATGTGACAAGCCGGATGCAGGTGCGGATGGCCTGGCCTGGCCCCCAGCCTCTGTTCCCTCTAAGCTGTGAGAGGGTCTGTGTGCGCACAGGTCACGAAACCCAGGCACATAACAAAATAAACTGTGCACAAAAAAATTCAACAGTGCTAATATTTTTATGCTACTTTAAGAAGGCACTTTCAATTCACACGTTTCAAATAAGGCTTTGTAATGTTATAAGATTTGTAATGAGACCACAAACTTGTGAGCATAAGTGACACCATTGTAGCACTATTCCTTTGACATTATTCCAACCTCTAACCTGATTAACAAGAATACAGGGCCCCTCTCATCCTTGAACAGCCTATAAGCAGGAGATAGGGGAAACTTGCTCCAGTCTCGAGGTCACCTATTAATCAACAATTTTCCTGTTTATTACGTTTCCAGGCTCAAAGGAGCCAGCCTGACCTTCTTGACTAATTCTCCTATCTTATAAGAAACATAAGACCCTAACAAAGAAATTCCTTTTCCCCATATGAATATGTATAAAGACTATCCCTATATGGTACTAATAAGTGTATTAATCTTGTTTACCTTGAATATACTAGCCATTTTTGGATTTCCTTGAATTAAGTTGTCGTACCTGGGTATAAAACCCTTTAGCACCGGTCCTTCAGGGCCGGCCACACTCAGTAGCTCTGAGTGTCAACAAACTTGTGATTCTTCCTCCTGTTGCCCGGCTCCTTCATTGACCAGAGCAAAGAACGCGCTTTTCTCTCAACAGTAATTTATAACATCATTTCCATCACCATATCAAAATAAAGTTTATGCATTATTTGCACCACACACATTTGCCTCCTGGGGCTCACAAGTTTGACCCCACTCCCTGGCAGGCGCCCGAATCTGGACACCAGTTCCCATAATTTGCAGAGAGGAGATGTTTTGGGCGCACGGCCGACAGAAATGCGAGGGATCGCTGGGGCCCAGCGGGGCGTTGGTACCTGAGGGCGCGGACCACGAGCCGGTATTGCCGGTAGCGCTCGGCCACCACCAGCAGCTCGGCCGGGTCCACGGGCGGCGGCAGCTTCACCCGCTCGGCCTTGGACTTGGCGGGCGGGTCGTGGCGGGACTTGCGGCCCCGGGCCGGCACCAGCAGCAGCGGGCGGCGCAGCGGGGCCCAGCAGCGGCTGAGCGCGGGCAGCATGGCGGAAGCAGCGCCGACCTCGGCCAGGGCGCCGCCATGGACACCCCCGACCTCTCACCCGGAAGCGGAAGCGCGACCGCGCGGCACGAGGGGAAACGTAGTTCCGGGCCGGCCGTTGGGAGGAAGCGAGGCGCGGCGGCCGGCGGGTCGCTTCCGCTCTGTCGAGCGACAACCGGAAGTGGCTGTTGCTAGGCGACAGGAGAATTTTTTTTTTTACCGCCCGTGCGTGAGTCACGCCCACGCGCCCAGGCAGCCAATCAGTGGCGGGCTTGGCTTCAACGGCGGGGCGCCGCTGATTGGCTGCGGCGGCGACACGTGACGGACCCCCCCCAACGGCCGAGCAACGGTTACGACGGTTAACGGCTCGCGGCCCTGTCTCCCCTCGGGCAGCCGGGCCGGTTCATGGGGCGGGGCCGAGTCACTCGAGGGACGGCTCGGGGCAGCGGTTGCCATGGAGACAGCACAGCCGGGCTGGGGCCTGCGCCACAGGGTCGGGTGACGTCACCTGCCGCCACGTGACCACCCCAGCCCCGCCCCCGGGTGTGTGGTGAAGTGGGGTTAGGTCTCAGCCTGCAGTCAGGAAGGAGTCCCCCCCCAGGGCGGAGTGGCAGGGACTCTGGGGTCTCTGCCTTCCTCTGGAGCGTGGCCCAACTGCCATGGGGCGGATTCAAATCAAATCAAATCAAATTCCCTGTACTTTAAACCAGGGGTCTCCAATGCTTGCGGGCATTTCCTAAAGCTGTTCCCTGTGGCCTGCAACGATATTGTCGTCCCTGATATTTCCAGTAGCGTTGTATGAAAAGGTTTCAGCGGTGCAGCTCTGGGGCAAACGTACTCATCCTCATCCTGGTGATTTGAGTTTGAGATCCCTGCCTTAACCCATGATTGAAGGACTATACCTCAGACCTTATTACAGGAGTTGGCAGGAGGTGAAGTTCTGTGGCTGGCGTTGTGCAAAAGCTCAGGCTCCCTGATCACATCGGTCCCTTTAGACCTTAGAGTCCTGGAGTTAGTCACTGTGCCAAGACCTTTAATCTCAGTGCAGCCATCAAAGCTAGACTGGGCCTGCTGCCTTGCTTGCCATTCAGTGATTACTTCTGTGGCCAGGGCCATCCCTAGGGGGGTGCAGGGCCCAAACTCACCCGCCAGCACTGGGAGGAGTGGGGCTGGCCAGCCCAGGGGAGGGGCAGGCCCCTGCACCGGCAGTCCCACACCAGGGTCTGGGCAAGCCAGCCAAAAGGGCAGCCCAGTTCAGCGCTGCCAGTCCATCCCTCGCCATGCGTGCGGCTCTCGGGTCTGTGCTGGAGCAGCAAGGAGGGCGCGGGAGACAGTGCAGCTGGGGATTAGTGATACAGGCCCTACGCTGCCTCCTGCCCCCTCCCAACTGCGCCAGCACAGAGCCAAGAGCAGCAGATGTGCCGGGGTGGGATGGGGCACGGCCCAGCAGTGTTGAACCACTTCTGGCCAGTGGGCAGCAGTGCAGGCCCCATAACTACAGGGGAGCCAGCAGGGCTTTGCCCCAGGTGTGCTGGAGTGGCTCCATTGAGCTACTCCATTAAAGGGCGCATTCCTTGCCCCTCGCCCTGGCACCAGCCATTGTAAGGGGTGCCTTCAGTTTGGAACATGCCCCCAGCACCAAATTCCATAGTTACAGCTCTGGCTGTGGATCACTTTGAGGAAACCTCCAAGTTATTTTTGGAGAGAGAAGTTAATCTCCACTGCACAACATGCACAGTGCCATCAAGCAGCGTTGGCCCCAGCGTGTTTTTTGACCTCAGAGGCATTGGTGAGTCCTACCATTCACTGCTCATAGACAAGGGCAGATATAAGTACAGTAAAGCAACACATCGTGTGGTGTTTCAGTTCCCCCCTTAACAAAAGTGTCCTCATTTTTGGGACCGGTCTGTTCAGAAGATGAAACAGGGTTGGACTGTATGATCCCATGAGGTCCCTTCCAACCCTATGATTTTATTGTATTCTATTAATTGCCAAAGCACTGATTGACTTTTGTCAGAGTGTGGGTCTTGATTTCAGCAAGTGTAAGGGCACTGGGACTGATGGATGCAGCATTATGATGGGCAGCAGGAATCCCGTGTACAAAGACATTACCTTTTTTTTGTTTTTTTGCTGCAGAAGCAGTGGACAAATACAGTCTGCTACAGCCAAAAGGCACTCACTTAGATGCTAATAGTAGCTATATATCCCCTAAGCCAGCCCTGACAGCTTCACGGTTTCCAATGCTAACACAATCAAACCTTCACAAGGTTATCTGAGAATGAAGGCACATAGATAGAATGTTTTCCAACATTTTGATTCAAGTCTGATACAATATTCCAGCACTCACACAGCAGCTGGAAACACCCAAAAAGCAATGCAGGAAGAGCTAAAGTTATCAGTAGAGGACCTCATGACCGAACTGTTGTTCACAAACCAGTGCTTGCTTAAAATTGGTTTATGGGACTGAAGATTTTATTTTTATCTTTTTAAAGACACAGGTAAGGACATAAATGTGGATGGAATTGTGGATGTAGCCAAAAAAGTATTTTATTCAATGGGATGGAGTTACACAAGTACATAAGGAAAACTGTGCATAAAGAAAACTGACAGTGTCTCATTCTGGTTGGCTGTTGGGTCCTGGAGATTCACTACAGTGTAATCTGCATTTCCAGAATTTGTGTACAATCGACCAAGTTGTTCATAAGAACTTTCTTTTCTTTTCTTTTTTAAACAATCTGGTACATGGGATTTACAGGTGCATCATGTTGCAAGGAAATAATTGGAAAGCTTGCCAGGCTGGCAGGCATTTCAGAAAGCATTTCTGTGGCAGGGCTCACTTCTTCTTCTGTAGCTGTCTTGTCAGCATGTCAGCCTGTTCAGCAGCAACAAAATTAAAAAAAAAAATCCATGATTTATTGGGCCTCATTCTCCCATTTAATCGCATTTGACTGATCTCAGTCCATTTGTGGAGTCCTAATCCTCTGTCAGGGCCTGTATAACTCCAGTATAAATAATAATATTCCCAGACTTTCAAATGCTGAATGTTTTTTTCTGTTTAAGTGGCTGCTCCATCTGATATGTCTGTTATATCTTCCCTGACTTTCATCACTCCCTCAAATCCCTCCTTTCAAAGCCCATTTCTTCCAGTTGTCTTTCTACCACACAGTTACCCATCCACGCCCCTACTCCTCTTGCCTGACTGTGCTCCCTAATAATTCCTAATTAATATTTGTATATTAAGTAAAACAACAGACAGCACATTTATGTACCCCAGGGACAGAAGCAAAATGTAAGAACTTGAATAATCTTGGGCATCTTATCTCCTGAGCTTTTCCAGTCTGAACACTTGTCCTGCCCTAGATTGTGAGCACTTTGCAGGAGATGCCCAGGTGCTTGCTAGATCTTTTAAGTTTTAAAGTAGGCAGGCAGCTGTGTTATTTATGTTTAAAAGCCTGTGGCATTACAGCTAGAAAACAGGAGCATTCATGACTGCCCCGCTTTTGCTGCATCTGCTAAATGCTGATTAACAAGCAGCCCTTCTGGTAGCTCGCAGGGAATGCTGCATGTTTCCCTTACCAGCAGAGAGTTCACAATGGTTTTCCTTGGGCTTCTCAGATAAGCACACTGTTCCCCATCACACAGTTTGATTTCTTCTGAAGCCTGAAAGCACAACAAAACACAAAAATTCCAAGTCTGTGGTGGCTATAGGGTCTTTTATCCCTAAGTCAAATCCACTATCATGAAGATATTTATTCTTAGAATTAAAGAGGGCAACAGAAACAAGGGTATGAACCCTCATTCTGTCGAGTATAAACCTGAGTGACCAGCTGACAGACTTCCACTATGTACTGGTTATTATATAATTGTCCACTAGGGAGTGTCTTGTACCTTCCTCTAAAGCTGCTGCCACTGGCCCCTATAAGAGTCAGGATATTAGACTAATGATCAGTCTGGTCTGATACAACAATTCCTATATCCCCGAAAGTGGAAATGTTACCATGGTCGTTTGGTATCCTGTGTGAAATGAGTTAACAGCCTCAGTGCAACTGCTAGCTGACGAAGGTCTACATCAGAGTATTTTTCTGTTAACAGTTATGCGCTTCTCTGTTACGTCTTCAGGCCCTTCCAATGTCCATTAAATCTGTTGAGCTATAATATCTGGATATTGGACAGTGATAAAATGCAGCAATAAAAATTCCACCAAACAGCTGAATTTCCAGATGGAGCTGTTCTCCACTTGGATCTGCCCTGAAGGGCAGGTGACAGGCTATGGGAAAAGAGGAAACAATATGCATTTTAAAGCTAGTGTGTGAAAGCACTAGACAGTCAAAGAATATCCACTTTTGTTTTTTCTTCTCAGTTGTACCTGTCAAGATGCCCCAGGATCAGTGGAACCCTGAGCCTAAGGTCACTTTGGATCCTGATCTGTGTCTGAAGGCCAGGTGCTCGGGGCAGCGAACATAGGGGTGAGAAATTGAAGATGAAATGTTTATCTCTGTGCATGTCTGCGTTTTGGTTAAGAACCTGATCCCAAGAGATGCTGAGCACCCACAGTTCCCACTGGATCCCATGTGGGCACTAAGTACCTTCTGGGATCTATACTTAAATTAGGGCTGCAGAATGCGATACTGTGGGGTTTCAAACAGCAAGGGCGATTCTCCCTAGGGAAAGGCTGGAACTCACCTCTGGAGTCTGTGACAAATCTAGTTCTCTTTTTCCTCCAGGATACCAACCATGGGACCAGTGCTGAGCTCTTGAGAGGTGGGTGCTGAGTGCTAGCACTACAAAGAGCAAGAGCAGAAGAGGTCGTTGACATGCCATGGTGCTGTCTGCCTGAATGGGAAGATTCTGCAAGGAGAAAGGTGAGGGTCAAAGATGACATGAGAGCAGTCAGCAGATGGACAGGTCCCACAGCATGCGTGTGTCTAAAGTCATACGGCGGGCAGTGCTTCATATCCTAACATGCATTGCAGGGTGCACACAAACAGCCGCCTGGCCCAGTGGAAAAGAGATGGGACCAGGGAGCCTGCATGCCGGATTCTCTTCCTAATTCTCCTACTGAGTGACCCTGTGCAAGGTTGCTTTTGTGTCTGTGTTCCTGACATACATAATATGGATCACATTCATCTGCTTGGCAGGGTGGCTGTGAAGTAATTGGTTAACACCAGTAACATGCCACAAGGGCCTTGGATGAATGGCATTTGGCTCCTAAAGGGACTAAGAATAGCATTAGCCATGGCAGTAACTAGGCTAGGGTGAGTGGGACAAAGCCCCAGGCGCTGAATTTTAGAGGGCGCAGGGGATGGATCTGGCTCCTCGTGGCCCCAGAGGAGCCAAATCCATCCCCAGCTGCCGTAGGGAGCTGGATTGGCCTTCTGTGCCCTCTAAAATTGCTGCAGCTTCTGGCTCCGCATGGGGATTTGCCCCCCTGTGCCCTCTAAAATTCAGCACTGGAAGGTACAGTTTCTGGCTCCACTTGGGGCTTGCTGCCATGCTGAAGACACATTCAGTTTCCTACTGCCCCAGCTGCTGCAGCGAGCTGGATCAGGCCCCTGCACCTTCTAAAATTCAGTGCGAGGAGCTTCCGGTGCTGCCGCAGCTTCTGGCTCTGCCTGGGCCTTGCTCCTGCCTTCTGGCAGTGGCTGCAAATGAATCTGGTTCCCTAGCCACCACCAGAAGACAGCTAGGGCTGGATCCATCCAGTGGTGGCTGAGGCCAGATCCAGCTTCCTGCCGCCTTTCAGTGATGGGTGGGTATGGATTGGGCAGCAGGCCAAATCAGGGCCCAGATTAGGAGAGGGTGCCTTTGGGGCTGCTTGCCCTGGGCGCAGTAATACATAGTTACAGCCCTGGCATTAGCCCACATGTTACAGATAGATTTGGCCAAAAGAGCTAGAGTGACCCTAGGATCCGTAAATAGAGACATCAAGTAGGAACAGAAAGGTTAGTTAGCATCCAACACTGCTGCAACCACAGTCAGAATATTGTATCTTGTTCTAGTGCACACAGTTCAGGAAGAGCAGGTTACTCACCTTCTTCTACAGTAACTGAAGTTCTTTGAGATGTATTTCCCTGAAGGTGCCCCACTCTAGGTATCAGCGTGTCCTCGTGGGAATATTGATGTACTTGAGAAGGTTCAGAGAAGAGCCATAAGAATGATTAAAGAGATAGAAAGGCTGCATAGTAGTGGTGGACTCAAGGAGCTTGATTTATTTCGTTTAACAAAGGGAAAGCTAAGGAGTAACTTGATTACAGTCTGTCAGTACCTATATGGGGAACAAGTATGTGCTAGTGGGCTCTTTAATCCAGCAGAAGGTGGTCTAACATGATCCAATGGCTGGAATTTAGAGATAGACAAATTCAGGCAGGAAGTAAATTATAAATGTTTGGCAGTGAGAGTAATTAAATCACTGAAACAACTTACCAAGGGTCGTGATGAATTCTCCATCACTGACAATTTTTATATCAAGATCAAGATGTTTTTTGAAAGATGTGGCCTTCAAAATACTTTGGGGAAATTCTCTGATCTATGTTATATGGGTGGCCAGATTAGGTGATCACTCTTGGCCCTTCTGGCCTTAGAATCTAAGAATTTATTAATCTACTGGTACAGCCAGCCTTGCGCTTGCTGACGTCACCTCATCGGGTCTCCTTGAGTCCTTCCTTCAAATAAGCAGTTATGGGAAGGAGTGAGGATCGCACTACGACTTACACCAATGTAAAGCAAAATAGGGTTACTCCAGATTTACTCCAGTATCTTGGAAACCCCACTGAGGTCAGTGGCATGACTCTGGACTTACACCAGTGTGACTGAGAGCAGGATTGGGCCCAGCACATTGTGGGGTTTGTGCTGAGCGGGGAATGGGGGATGTGACTGATCCAAGAGAGCGTTCCCAGGCTTCTGTGGTGTAGAGAGATCAGGCAAAGCTAAAAGCTCTGAATGTGCTCCACTGAAACTGTCCAGCCAAAGTGTGCAGCTCTCTTTGCTGTCTGTTAGGACAGCTTGCAACTCTGGTGCCATCCCGTTGCAGAGCCTACCTGCATTTGTTAGGTGGCTTTAAATGCCAGTCCACCACCTCCTCTCGCATACTGGTCAGTGGTGTTCTTGAGTCACTGAGCACAACATGAGCAGTGGCTGTGACTTCATCAATATCTTAAATCTGAGAAGGAAGCTTGCCGTTTTATCCTCTTTATTTTACAACTAAAACTGCAGTAACAACTCCATGCTGACACTTTGTATTTCTCTAGCACAGATGGCCTTGAAGTGCTTTATGACTAGTGATCCAATTCCCTAACCTCCCAAGGAAATTATTGTACTCCTTTTAAACATGGGTGTATTGAGATGTTAAGTGACTTTTCCAAGGCCACACAGCAAGTGAATTGGCAGAGCTGGGACTAGAAATCTTGATTTCCCCTGTGCCCTAGGTAACACTGTTACAGTTTGCAGCACTCCCACTTCATCCAGACACCACACCACAAACTCTTCTGATAACAAATATCTGAACATAGCTCAGTCAGGTTTAAAGCATTTTCAGCCAAGTGCCGGGTCTGTCATTACCTAAGGGTGGAATTTCATTCATTCATGGCATCAGACAATGCCCTGTAATTGGTGAGTAAATTTCCTCCAGCTCCGTCTCAAAGTTTTCTCTCTTTCCCTGAAGGCTTGGGAGTGTTGAATCTGTGACAGATCAAACCACTTCACTCTTTCTTTGCTAACAAAACCACAGCAGCAAACCTGCCCTCCTCAAGGGCTATGACAATGATCAAAGGCCAGAAGCACTTGGCTATTGTGCAGCTTAATGCAGGCTAGATGGAGATTAGATTGGATCCCACAGGGTGCTCTTACTAATCTTAAAAACATTCATTATAATAATTTCCTCCCTTTCTGGGTGGATTTTTCTTTCTTTAATAAAAGCAGCTTCATAACTAACTTCTGAAACATATCCAGCCTGAAGCAGCAATACCATTTCTGGGCTAACACAGTTCTGCAGGGGACTCAACTCTATGCTCAACAGCTGTGTGGTTCATCTACCACTTACTTCAACATATTGCCATCTTAACAAAAGATAGTCAGATCAACTACTACACAGGTCAGATAGTGAAGCTGATGAGGAAGACTAGCCAGCACCTTGCTGCTGAAATACTCAGATTGAGTTGAATTGATTAGCAAGTATTTACAGTTTTGTTTTAATATCTGTACAGCAAATTCTGATCCCATTTTCACCAGCGGAAAGCTGGAGGAATTCCACTGGAGCCACTCTATATTTACACTGGCTGGAGAACTTGGCTGTATGAAAGACAATCATGTACATGATATCAATTTGCATTTAACGTCTGTAGGATATCATGCCCCAGAAGTAGTTCTCTTATCAGATAGGCTTCTAACTAACATGGTTTGCAAAGCATGAGAGAAGTTCCACTACTCACCTAGTCCTGATCTTCGGCTCAGTTGGTCCTTAGACTTCACGGAAGCCTGCACAGTTTGCTCTCAGTATTTATACCATCCCCTGTGTGCTTCAGTGTAATTGGTCTCCCCCTCTGCTGGAGCTGCCTCCTGATGTTTATTGCACACGCTGCTGATGACAACATACAAAGGACAGGCTTAAGTCCTCTTCCCACCCCGATGGTGCTCTGATGAGACAGTATTGGGAAAGGGTCTACTGGGACCGCCCGCTTGGTCAACTCATTAGCTGGCAAAGATTTCCTGATATCTGTGGTGGAAGTTTCTTTGTGTCCATAATCAGATGGGATCAGAGTTGCTCACTTACATGATGCACTCAAATTGCAAGTCAGTTGTTAAGAGTGGCACAGGACAGCCAACTTAAATAGTGGCTCTTTAGCATCTGCTGATGGCTGGGAAGATGAAAAGCCTCTTGTGTGAGGCCTTTCCCTACTGAGCACTGGAGCTGCGTCTGTCTCGACTCACATAAGACTGGAGGGCCACCAGAGGTGGGGGCAGTTGGCCAGATCTGGGCTTTTGGCCCTGGGCCTTTCTAGAGAGGGGAGCCAATTATGTAGCTTACCTCCAGAACCAAACTCAGGGGTTCACTGAGCTGGGATTTTGGCTCATGCTGATTTCTAACTAGGAGATTCCTACATCCTCTCTAGCTCTTGCTGGCATACTGCATGTCTGAGCTAGCTTATGGGTCCTTTGTAGGCAGCTGGGATTTCTTTTGTTTGGGTGCCACACGCAAATGCAATCAGGATGGTGAAGGAGGTGGCTCCTCTAATTGATTAAGATTGCTGTAAGGTACTCTCATGTAAGATCTATCCAGGAGGCGTTGCTTGGATTAAGATACAGTTAATAGACCCAAGTCAGACCTACTGCAGGGATGTGAAATTTCCAGTGATGTCAATGGGAGTCACACCTGCTTACCAGAGTGTATTTGGACTAGTGTGTGCATGATACAGGCATGCACCACAATGTGAAAAATCAAGGAAGGTGTGATAAAAAGTAGTAGCTTAGACCTAGACATCTTCCTAAATGGGAATTCCATATTCCCACCCCCTCCTTACTTGCAAGATTTGTGGGCATTTAAATCCAGATCTGAGCTCACACTAGACTAGAACTGACTGAAAACCCACTTCACAGGAACTCCTGATTTCTTTGGTATCCCTTTGTCTTGAATCAGGACGAAAAGTCTGAACATTGACATTTTAAATAAAACAACGTTCAAAAAATGTGGAATTGAAATGTCATAATGATTCACTTTGAGCTGGTTGATATTAATCTGCATCCACCTGAGCTGCTGCAGTGCCTCAGGGGTATTGTAGTACAGGTGCCTCATGCCCCTACTCTCAATGTTGGACCACACTCCATGAGGAACTCTGTTCTCTACCTCAGGCACAGATGCTGTGGTGCATCATGAGAGATGTAGTCCCACCAGGGAACCCAGTGCTTAGGAGAGAACGGGGTCATTAGGCACCACTGCAATTCATGCTGATGCAGAGATTGATGGCCACAAAATATGAAACAATATTGTTTAGATATTCCTGATGCAAAAACTGAAAAATGTTGGCAAAAATCAACATTTTCCTCTCAGAAAATTTAAATTTTCTGTCAAAAAGCATTTTGATGGAAAAGTCCAGACCAGCTCTACTTCATCTGTGAAATGGGAGGAACTGAAATCCCAAATGGTTCAGTTTGCTTAAGTAACTTCTGAGACCTATCTGAAACAGAGTTTGGGCTTATCTATTTTGTGCCTGTCTAAATAGCAGGCAGCCAGGCTAGCACACTGACCTATACAGATAAATAAACCAATAATCAGCACAGGACATTCCATCCTGCAGAACCTCAATGCACTTTGCTGGCTAACTACTGTACAAACCACTGAGCAACATTCCTTCATCCACTTGTGCACTGTCCCATGGTGTCAAATATGTCAGCTCTCCATTGGGGTGTGACATCAGTGCACACCCATTCAGGATAGGATATGTCTGAGAATATCATATCCAGGACAAATATAAATATACTCTTCCTTGGTTGGAATTTGGCTTGGACTCCAGCATCAACAGCTCGGCTCCCACACAGAACGTCATGGGAACATTAGTCGTCACAGACAGCCAAAGGATTGATTTTACTTCTTGTCCAAGAGGTGGCACGTCCAGAAACAGAGCTCCCCTTTACACCACAGTAGTGGAGGTGTTCACACCGAGGACTTTGTTAAGGTGAAGCCATGAAAACTGGGTTTAATATTCCTGATGAGAGTGCTCCATCACTGGAAATAATGCTTCAATAGCATGTCCTGTATCACTGCATCTCAGGACGATGTGGAAAGCAGGTGGCTGTTTTGCAGCCCAAGTGACATCTGGCTACTGGAAGCTCTTTTTCTAATAGGGAAAACATAACCTTGCTGAGAAGCAAGGTGAAACTCATCTTGTGAGCGGACAGGCAAACAGCATTTGTAAATTAACTAATTTTCCAGGCACTGGAAGGTTCGGGAGGTTTTGCCCTGCTTTTATTACTACATGAATCTCCTTTTGCAGCCCTGTTAACCCTGGCTTAAAACCCTTATAAGTAATTTGCTTTAGACCCTTTCAGTTTTGTTAGCTCATCAGTGCCTCCTTTGTCCCCTTTCTGTAGATATGTGCATGATGATTGCAAATACAAAGGTGCTACGTTTATATCAGGTACCGCACCCCAGAGAGACACAAACAGAATGACCAGAAATACAGCCTGTGTTGCTTTGTTCCCCACACAGATGCAACTGCCTCTGTGATGGAACACCATTAATTAATAATGCCCAGCAGCATCACATAAAATTTAGCACCAGACACGATGGTACACCCAGTATTTAGCTGGAACTGTGGTGGGCAGCGTCTCATTCCCAAAGCTGAACTCCAGCCAGGTATGACCTAACAGCCCTACTACCAAAAAAAAAAAAAAAGTGCCCAGGGATCTCAATGGGTACCATTATTAAACTTGACATCTGTAGAAAGCCATAGAGGAACCTTCTCTAAGGAGAAAGGAAGAATGGCTTCCCTGATGGAAGTGAGCAGAGATGCTAGCTAGTTCCTAATGTGGCAGAGGTTTTTGAAAAATACGACATCACACAAGCCATTGGGCAGATTTCAGCTGCTACATAGTGTGGTATCTTTAACAATAAGTGTAGCTCAGCTTGCTATACAACTCGCCTTTCATTGCATCTCTTCCAGGGGAGAGGCAGGAAGTGAGCAGAATATAAGACTAGAACACAGGACCTCCTGAGTACCAGCTCTGACATGGACTTGCTGTGTGACTGTATGTATGTTACTTAACAGCCCAGCCTCTCCCCCTTTCTTCCAAATCAAGCTAGTGACAATTCCTGATTTCAGAGCTGGTTGTTGTGAAATTAAAATGAGAGGCACAATCCCCTGGGATTTTGAAAAATCCTACATAAATGCTGAGCAGAATGTTCATATTATGGGTGCTTTGAAAACAACTCGAAAATGTGAAGGAGAATTGCAAGGGAAAGTATTGGGACCAGTGTTCCCTCTAAGGTGCGCTGGTGCGCTGTAGCGCAGCCCGCCACAGCCCCCAGCGCAGGGAAGGCTGCCGGCAGCCGGAGTCCCTACTCACAGCTCCTGTGGAGGAGGGAGTTTTTAAAACTCCTGCCCAGAGAAGCTCTAATGGAGCATGCCCAGAAAATCTGAGCATGCTCCATTAGTGCTTCTCTGGCCCCAGGAGCTGTGGCTGGGCCGTGCGGCTTCAGCTGCAAGGTAAGTTTGTGGGGAGGGGCTACCAGGGAGTGGGCCCGCGGGGGGGGACGGGGACGGGGACGGGGACGCCAGGATCGGGCCCACGGGGGGCCAGCGCAGCGAGCAACATGAGTTGCTCAGCTGCCTGAGCCTCTTAGAGGGAACGTTGATTGGGACCTGTATATCCATTGATATTTGAAGTGGAAAAAAAGGCAGAAGGTGCTCTCATTCCTAGCTGCTGCCTGGACCCTCAGCTTGCCTTTCAGAAGAACTGGGAGTGCTTTTTAGTCCAAGACAAAAGATCCCTCCTAATAATAATGAAGCTGGTGGCACACACAGAAGGGAGTAATGCGACAAAGTGTAAGTCCTGGCTGGAGAAGGAAAGGACACTGTTTCAGTCACCAAAGCCTTTAGTCATTTTTGGCAACTTCAAGACAGTGCACAGATGGGGATGGCAGAATCTCACAGCATGTTGGCCAAGTGGAACAGCGGCAGGCTGGTTCTGATGTCACAATGCTCAGTGTATGGAAATATCCCACTGTCCCCACAAGGATCTGCTTGAATTTTAGAGTAACTCCATTTGGAGAAGTGCTGGCATCACTCCTGGAAGAAGAAACTTAAGGCTTATCTCTGGTGCTTGCAATATCCCACAGCCCTGCAAAACAAGGCTTCTTGAGGGCTGTGGTAACACCTGGCAGGCTCATTTTGGTGGGTGGGAGAGCAAGATGCTATCAGGTACAGATTCATGAATGAATTCCCTGGGGGAGAGGGGAGCCTCCTCTTCTTGTTCAAGCAGTGTCCCTGACTGCTCCACTGTAGGTGTGCGCTCGCATCTGAGCGGCGAATCGGAGATTTCTTTAGCAGCAGTGCCCTGAGGGGGAGGCGCACGCCAGAGCTCGTAGCTTTCGCACCACTCAGAGCTCACACGCCTCCCCCCTCCCATCCCTCAGTTCCTTCCAACTGCCTCCGGCAATGGATGGAGAATTAGCAGCTCCCAATACTTACCTCCTTTCTCTGAAGAAAAAAAAGAAGAAGAAGAAGAAGCCAAACAACAACAACAACAACAACAAAAAGAGAAGAAGAACAAGAAACAACAAAACGAAAACAACAACAGTGATGCTGAGCCCTTTGGGCTTTAAATGTTATTCGGCTTGCCGCGATGCGATGTCTAACTCTGATGGCCACGATTTATGTATTAAATGCCTGGGAGAAAGCCATATACCGCAGAAATGTCTCCACTGTAAGAACCTTACCTCAAGAATGAAGAAAGACAGGGAGATGAAATTAAAATTACTCTTGATGCAGGGCTCCCTCAGACCATCATCGGAGCCACCATGCTCACCAGTGCCTCCCGACATGCAGTATAAACGGCATTCCTCTGAGCCTTCTCCTGTGGCAGCAAAAAAATCTGAAGCTGACCTCAAGCAAGATAGTACCCACGAGGCTAAAGGTCCCTTGGGTACTTTTTCCCCTGTCAAGGGAAGCCACCCTGCCAGCTCCAAAGCAGAGTGCAGGCGTGAAAAAACTTCAAAGAGAACCAAGCCGACCGCACAAGCGGTGGCTGCAAACTCATATGCCACACTGTTCTCTGTGTAGACACTTCAGCTACGGGTCAGCCCTGTGTCAAGCATGCATGCCGCACCAGAAGCCCTGTTTCCTGGCACCCTAACTACGGTGCCAAATTTTCCCCCTCCGTTCCCGGTACCGCCTCGCTACAGCACGGCTCAACAACCAGCACCAAACAATGGACAGGTGCCTGCCTTTTATGTGCCACCGCCACTGTTGGCACCACATGGTACGGAGCAACAACTGGGACCTGCTGACACCTCGGTGCCACTATCTGCTCAGACTTCACAGCAACAGTCAGAGGGGATGCAGCAAACAAAGGCATCCCTTCGAAAGAAGAAGAGAAAAACCCATCACTGCGATCTGGGGAGTGCTCCTTCACTCACCTCTTCACTCATTTTCCCACTTTTTTTCCATAGGCTCCTCACAGAGCCCTCTAACCTCTATCTCACTTTCTCCAAGCCCTTCCTGCCAATCTGGTAGTAGTAGATCACAAACCCTGGAACCATTAAAACCCCAACAAACAGTGCAAATGCAGAACTACAATTACAGTCTCAGCCCCAGTTGGCCACTACTACTGTGGTACAATAGTACACCTGGGACGATGCCCCGATATGGATGGGGACCCTGGCCCAGCTATGGGATGTCGCAGGCTATGCCATCTACAGTGCAGATACCTAATCCATGGCAACCTATCATGGACCCCATGACACTTCAACAGCAGGGTCTAGGCTCTCAGGGCTATCAGCCATGGCAACAGAATTCAGTGCCAACTCCTCAAGAGGACTACACGATACAGGAGATGACTACAGACAATTCCAAGAACTGTTCACCAGGGTGGCTTATACCACAGATATCCCCTTGCACAATGACTCCACAACACAGCATAAACTCTAAAATTTTAAAACAATCAGCCACATCTTCAAAAATAGCCTGGCCCATGGACGAGGGCATTATGGAGCCGGCTAATGCCATCTGGCAGACGCCCGCCTCTGCTACACCTACACATAAGATGACAGACAAGAAATATTTCATAACTCCTAAGGATAACGAATTCCTATTTACACACCCACACCTGAATTTGTTAGTCATAGAAGCAGCCAATCAAAGATCTATGCAATTGCACAATAGATCTACCCCCACTGACAAAGAGGATAAAAAGCTAGACCTTTTGGGTGGAAAGGTGTGTACTTCTGCATCACTGATTTTAAGAGTCACAAATTACACAGTGATGCTCTCTAATTATGACCATGATATTTATTCGAAACTAGCACAATTCATCGATTCTGTTCCAGAAAATAAAAGAGATCAATTCAATACATTAATAAAGGAGGGACAACAAGTGGTGTGCGCAGCATTACAGGCTTCTCTTGATGTAGTGGACACAGCAGCATGTGCACTCGGAACAGCAATATTCATGCATCGCGCCTCCTGGCTTCACTCTGTCGGTCTACCGAAACAGTTGCAGAACACAATCGAGGACTTGCCCTTCAACGAGAAAAAACTGTTCGGGGAAAATACAAATGAAATCATGCATACGATCAAGGATTCAA
This sequence comes from Podocnemis expansa, assembly GCA_007922195.1. Classification (NCBI taxonomy): domain Eukaryota; kingdom Metazoa; phylum Chordata; order Testudines; family Podocnemididae; genus Podocnemis; species Podocnemis expansa. Next base: position 5,873,294 of record ML682065.1, read on the forward strand.
GAGCCACCCTGTGCACCCTAGGGATCTTTTCCCCCTCCTCACGTAAAAGAACCAATGCTTACCACAGATATTTCAACAAAACCAATCGGTATCTATACAACAGAAGATCTGATATTGCCCTCCCTCGACCTAGACAACACCACCAAAGATGTAGACAAACAAAATCAGGTGGCCTCCAATAACCAGACCTCCAATATAAAACAAAAATTTTGATGGCATGGTCGAGGGATCATCGGACCACCTCATTCCCAAGCAGGAAACCATCTTGCCATTTCATCTATATTTCCAAAACAGGTTGCTTCCATTTCTCCATCAATGGAGCAACATCACATCGGACAAGTGGGTTCTCGAGACCATCAAGAACGGATATACCATCCCGTTCGTAACTATACCCACGTCCCACCTCCCTTCTCCATCCTTATTCAGGGACCCTGCTCTTGTACACCTGCTTCAGCAAGAGGTACTCGGCCTCCTAGCTATCAGAGCAATCAAAGAACTACCACCACACTACAGGGGGAAAGGTTTCTACTCCCGATATTTTCTGACTCAAAAAAAGACGGGAGGTTGGAGACCTATCTTAGATCTCAGGAAACTGAACAAGTTTGTTCACACATGCGAATTCAAGATGGTTACCCTACCCACAATCCTTCCTGCTTTGGAACCCAATGACTGGTTAGCATCACTCGACCTAAAAGATGCATATTTCCATATATCGAAACACTCATCACACAAGAAATTTCTAAGATTCACGTTTCTGGACAGCCACTACCAGCACACCATCCTTCCCTTCGGCCTCTGCATAACGCCGAGGGTCTTCCCAAAAATGATGGCAGTCATTGCTGCTCACCTCAGGAAGAGGGGTGTAACAATCTTTCCATACCTTGACGATTTTCTAATAAAAGCGGAGTCATTCAAGACAACTTAATTGGCAACATACAACACAAAGACCCTGTTCCACTCTCTGGGATTGACCATAAATTACCAAAATCCTCACTCAACCCCTCGCAAGAAATTCACTTTATTGGGGCAAGAATTCATAAACCATCTGCCAAAGCATACCTTCCTCAACAAAGATTCAACAACATAAAGGGATTGGTCTCCACCATTCGGTCAAGTATAACAGTCACAGTCCGTACCTGCATGCAATTACTAGGCCACATGGCGGTGACAACAAACCTAGTTCACTATGCCAGACTTTGAATGTGTCCCTTCCAATTAGGGTTCCTAAAGAACTTCAGTCCACAAAAACAATCCCTTCATTGTCATCTCTCTGTCCCAAAAACGATCAATGATACACTTACCTGGTAGATGGAAGAACACAATATTCTAACAGGAGAACCGTTTCACATCTCTCAGACAGTCTCATCATGACTATAGATGCCTCCATGATAGGGTGGGGTGCGCATCTCCACAACAGCACAGCTCAGGGCAGATGGACAACCCAGGAAAAAGGCCTGCACATAAATATACTCGAACTCAGAGCAGTGCGAAATGCATGTTGAGCATTCCTGGAAATAATACAGGGCAAAGACATCACAGTCCAAACAGACATCTTTGCCTGTATGTACTATATAAATTGTCGGGGAGGTGCACGCTCCCAATTGCTCTGCATAGAAGCCTTGAAACTGCGGGACTGGTGTCTCCTTCATCAGATACACGTATCAGCAACATACCTACCAGGAACAGTCAATACAACAGCCAACTCCCTGAGCAGAATATTCTTGCAGAAGCATGAATGGGAAGTAAACAATAAAATACTCTCCCAAATATTCAGTCAATGGGGTTCACCACTCATAGACTTATTTGCTACTTACACAAACAAGAAATGCCCAGTCTTTTGCTCAACAGCGGGGCTCGGTCACCTCTCCTTGGGAGATGCCTTTCTAATACCATGGAAAGCTCCTCTACTATATGCTTTTCCACCAGTACCCCTAATAGCCAAAACACTTTTCAAAATTCAACAGGACAGAGCAAAAGTGATACTCATAGTGCCAGCATGGCCCAGACAACCTTGGTATACTTACCTCCTCCGAATGTCAATAGAGAGACCAATCACCCTCCCTCTAATCCCAGATCTCTTCTCACAGAACAATGGCAAGATGCTACACACTCATCTCGACAGGCTACATCTGACTGCGTGGTACCTACATGGTTCAATGAACTAGAATCACAGTGTTCAGATCCCGTCAAACAAATCCTGTTAAACAGCAGAAAGCCAGCCACAAGACGATCTTACCTTCAAAAATCGTGCAGATTCTCTTTTTGGTGCTCTGAGCCAAGCATGGATCCTCGAACAACAAGCATTCCCCACATACTGGACTATCTTCTTCACCTGAAAGACAAAAACCTGTCAGTCAATACTATTAGAGTCCACCTAGCGGCTATCACAACTTTTCACGCACTCGTTGAAGGCACCTCTGTCTTCACACATGCAATAGTAAAGAGGTTTATGTCTGGCCTTCAAAACATGTACCCATATATTCGTCCACCACCACCACAGTGGAACTTCGCATTAGTCCTCAGTGCACTTGTAGGGTTTTAGGGGAAATTATAATCCAATAGGGAGAGGCAGCATATTCAGAGCTGTGTAAGGAGTCTTTATTGAAAGAGAACTGAGAGAGAGAGAACCCGACAGACAGGTTTCCCTAGCATCTAAACGACCCTCCCATTTATCACTATGACAACCCCAATGACCCTAGGTAGTCCTAAACACCACATATTCCTCCCCCTCTAATGAAAAAGCCCCCCCCCCCCCGAAAGAAGAAGAACTAAACTAGCAGATGAGGGTAGACTGCCCCATCTGTGGCAAACCCCCGGGGAATTATTCTGCCCCATGAAGAGGGAGTCACCACTAGCTAAAGGTCCAGCCAATTAGGAAGCCTTCTGTCTTGAGGTGGATTACGGCAAACTTCTGGTGTGCCCACACCACAAGGTGGTATTGGTGGTGGTGTGACCACAGGTACTGGGGAAGTAGCTGGAACTGGAGAGGAAGTTGTGTCCAGTTGGTCCAGGGAGGCTGAAGGCATTGAAGGGGTGGCTGGAGCAGGAGAGACAGAAACAGTAGTTTCATGCTCTGATGTTGTATCATCAGTAAGCGTGAAGTCAGATATGTCTGCTGGAGATGCATCTTCTGGATGGATATGACGGAGAAGCAACTGATCTACATGCGGTTGCCAAACTAGGCCACTCGCTGTCTGGACAGAGCAGGAAACAGGTCCTGTCTGGGCAATGACTGTTGCTGGGACCGGTTTAGCTCCTGAAGCATAGTTTCAAGCGAGAACTGGCTGTCCAATACTGAAGGTGTGGTCCTTTGTTCTTGGTGAATGTCTGCTTACCTGGTCATGCTGTTGGCATTGAACCACTTGCCGTGTGTCTCGTGGTTTCAACAAATCAAAGCAAGAGCGCAACTGCTGTCCCATCATAAGAAAACCTGGAGATGCCTTTGTTGTAGCCTGTGGAGTGTTTCTGTAGGACAGCAAGAAGTTGTCCAGACGCTTCTGAAGAGGTGAACGTCCCTTCACAGATTTTAGAGCTTGCTTCATAGTCTGTACGAACCTTTCACCGAGTCCATTGGTGGAAGGATGATACAGTGCTGACCTGATGTGATGTATTCCATTGGCCTTCATAAAAGTTTCAAAATCCTGAGAAACGAATTGTGGTCCATGGTCACTCACCAGCTGTTCTAGAAGACCGTAATGACTAAAAAAGCCATGCAGGGTCTGAATAGTGGTTTCCATAGTAGTGGACTGCATTACAGAGACTTCTGGCTATTTTGAATGGGTATCCACAGCAATTAAAAACATACGTCCTTCAAATGGGCCAGCAAAATCAACATGGATATGTTGCCATGGCCTTTCGGGCCAATCCCACAGGTGAAGAGGTGCCAACTGAGGTGCGTTCCAGATGCTCTGGTGTGAGGTACAAGCTCTAGCCGTTTCTTCAATGGCCCTGTCCAAGCCCGGCCACCAGAAATAGCTCCGTGCAATTTCTTTCATGCACACTATGCCGCAGTGACTTGAATGGAGCTGTTCCAACAAAGGTGGTCTTAATGAAGGTGGGATAGTGACACGCATATCCCACAACAAACACCCAGATTGGGTCAATAACTCTGTCCTTCTAGACATGTAGGGGTGGAGGTCAGGAGAGACCTGATAGTCAGGTATGAACGTTCCATGCATCACGAAGTCCATAACCTGTGAGAGTACTGGGTCAACCCGTGTTGCTTTCTTCACTTGAGTAGCCATGACAGGTGTGTTTTCCACCTGTTCAAAGTAAAAGATTCCTTCCTGACCCTGATCTTGACAGTGTGCCAGTAAGGGTAGCCTTGAAAGACCATCAGCATTGCAATGCAAAGAGGATTGCCTATACTTGATTTCATATGTGTATCCAGAAAGTATCAATGCCCATCATTGCATCCGACTACCAGCCGAATGTGGGATGCCTGTGTGTGGCCCCAAAATTGATGTTGGGGTTGATGGTCAGTGAGAAGTGTGAACTTCTTTCCCCACAGGTACTGGTGAAATTTCCGAACGCCAAAAACAATGCCCAGTGCTTTGCGTTCGATTTGGGCATAGTTAGTTTCTGTCTTGGTCAAGGAGCGTGAAGCAAAAGCAATAGGCCTCTCTTCACCAGAAGGCATAATATGTGACAATACAGCCCCAACTCCATAAGGGGAGGCATCACAAGCCAACTGTAGGGGCAAAGATGGGTCAAAATGTGTCAGAACCTTAGAGTTTACCAGTGAGTGTTTAGCTTCATTAAATGCAACATCACAGGCTTCAGTCCAGTTCCAGGCCTTTTTTGGCCCCAGAAGCTCATGTAGGGGTTTCAGGAGCGTCGCTAATTGTGGAATAAACTTGCCATAATAGTTTAGTAAGCCTAAAAAAGAGCAAAGTTGGCTTATGTTCTGAGGTAGCAGAGCATCCACGATAGCCTTAACCTTGGCTGGAGATTTATGGAGACCATCAGCATCAATTATATATCCTAAATATTCAACAGAGGGCTGGAAAAACTTACATTTGTCTCTCTGAATATGCAGACCATACTCTTCCAGTCTTTGCAGAGTAGCTTCCAAGTTCGTAAAGTGTTCCTCCTCATTTTTGCCCGTGACCAGGATGACATCCAGATAGCACTGTACTCCTGATAAACCACTCAAAATCTGATCCATTGCCCTTTGGAACAAAGCTGGGGCTGAAGTAATGCCGAAAGGTAAACAACAGTATCTGTACAATGCCTTATGTGTTACGATTGTCAACAACTCTTGAGATTCTTCTTCAACATGCCTCTGTAAGTACGCTTGACTCAGATCAATCTTGCTAAATTTTGGTCCTCCAGCCAAACCTGCAAAGATGTCCTCAATGCGGGGAAGAGAATATTGTTTGCACATAACACTGGGTTGACAGTGACCTTGAAATCTCCACAAATCCAAATGGAGTCATCCTTCTTCACTACTGGGACAATGGGTGTTGCCCACTGGCTGTGAGTAACTGGCACTATGACTCCCTCCTTGACTAACCGCTCCAAGTTTTCTTCCACCTTGGGTCTGATGGCAAATGGCACCATACCGGCCTTCAAACATTTTGGTTGGCAATCAGGCTTTATATTTAATTTCACAGTGATTCCCTTCATGCTGCCTAAGTCTTCACCAAAAACAGCAATGTGTTTCGTTAGTACCGCTGCTAGATTCATTTCTTCTTTAGTCAATTGATGCACTTGTGACCAGTCGAGTTGGATTTTCCTGATCCAAGATCTTCCCATTAGGGCTGGGTAATTCCCTTCACCACAAACAGTGGTAGCTTTGTGGTCTGTCCATTGAGTTCTACTTTCACATCAATAGTACCCAACAGGAGAACAGTTTCTCCACTATATGTCTTCAAAACGACTACTGTCGGCTTAAGTGGCAGATGTCTAAAGTCCTTCTCATACACAATGTTAGAAACTAATGAAACTGCTGCGCCAGTGTCCAGTTCCATGCATATAGGTTTGCCTTCTAGCATAGGTGTTATCCAGAATTTACGTGGGCCAGCTGTTAAAGACAAAACATGGAGGGAATCTTCATCTTCCGATTGGGTGTCACTATGATCACCTGTATTCTGCTCTACTGCATGCAGAATTTCCCTCTTGGTCCGCCAAACCAATGGCCCATTTGTCTCCAGTCTGCCTCTTCTGTTTGACTCACCCTTCCTTTGTTTGCAGGCACGTTCAATGTGCCCTCTCTTAGCACATTGTTCACACAGTAGTTCTTTAAACCGGCACTCTGATGCGAGGTGGTCCTGCTTCCCACACCGGTAACATTCCTGTCTCTCCGGTGCGCTGGGGGCAGGTTGTAGGGATACTTTACAGACACTGACCCTGATCTGTTGCATGTCTTGGGTGACGTGTTCCATGGAGACTGCAATTTCCACAGCCTTCTGCAAGGTGAGTTCAGCTTCAGTCAGTAGGCATTTTCGTGTTGATTCACTGTGCAGGCCATACACCAGCCTGTCATGCAGCATTTCCTCTAACATGTTCTTGAAGTCAGCTTCCGCAGAGCTGCTACAAATTGTACAACTGATTCACCTTCACCTTGGTTCCTTTGGTAGAACCTATACCTCTCTGCAATTACTAGTGGCTTTGGGGAAAAATGTGCTCCCAGAACTTCCACTAGGTCCTGGTAAGGTTTCTGCTCTGGCTTCTCTGGATAAAGCAGATCACATAGCAAATTATAAGTCTTAACTCCAATGACTGTTAGAAAAACTGGTACCTTCTTCTCATTAGTTATGTCGTTTGCTATTACAAAATTTTGAAATCAGGCTGTATGTGTCTGCCACGAATCTGCTGAATGATTATATGCTTCAAGGGTTGTAGTAAGTAAAGCCATGATGCCCTCTTGTGGTTATTGTTTGTCTCTTCACTTAACAGTGGGCAGATCAGCTTTCAGAATAGCCAGCCAGCCTTATCTCTTCCTTGTACTTAACAACAAGCAGATCAGCTTTCAGCTAGCTAGCCCTTGGGCAAACAAATCAGCTTTCACAGCTACAGTCCAACCCCATGCAAGCAGTAAAATAAAGTTTTGCTTCTTACATTGCATTCTGGTTTTCCAAAGTTGCCAGGATTGTTGAGGATAGCCAGCTCCATCACAAATCCCATCCTCTGTCGTCAGATGTAGAGTTTTAGGGGAAATTATAATCCAGTAAGGAGAGGCAGCATATTCAGAGCTGTGTAAGGAGTCTTTATTGAAAGAGAACTGAGAGAGAACCTGACAAACAGGTTTCCCTAGCACCTAAATGACCCTCCCATTTATCACTATGACAACCCCAATGACCCTAGGTAGTCCAAAACACCACAGCACTCATAAAAACCCCCTTTGAACCTATCGCGATATGTTCATTAGTTCACATGTCGATGAAGGTTGCATTCCTCACAGCCATTACATCTGCAAGGAGTATAGGCGAGTTAGCAGCTCTCATGGTTTACCCACCATACACGGTTTTTTATTCGGACAAGGTATTGTCACGACCTCATCTGAGATTCCTGCCTAAGATCTCCTCATCTTTTCATATGAATCAATCAGACAATTTACCTCCTAGTCTTTTTTTCAAAGCCACACCTCCTCCTCCAAACAAGCTAGCCTACACACCCTGGATGTCAGAAGGGCTCTAGCCTTCTATTTAGAGAGAACTAAACCTTTTTGTAAAACCATGAAGCTCTTTGTCTCCACAACGGAACATTCCAAAGGCCAACCTATATCTAAGCAACACCTTTCCAAGTGGGTATCATCTTGTATACATATGGCTTACACCACATCTGGAAGAACCACCTGACACCATTCATTCACACTCCACAAGATCTATTGCTACATCTGCTGCTTTTTTACAGAACATCGCAATAGCAGACATTTACCGAGCCGCTACATGGGCTTCAGCCGACACTTTTGTGAAACATTATGCAATTAAACAACTTGTGAATACAGATACATCTATTGGAGAAGCAGTCCTACAATCCATCCAAGACGTTAACTCCGAAGCGCCCCCCTCCTGAAGGGAGCTGCTCGGCATTCACCTACAGTGGAGCAGTCGGGGACACTGCTCGAAGAAGCAGTGAGTGTTACTCACCCTTGTGCAGTAGCCAAGGTTCTTCAAGGTGCGTGTCCCCGACATGCTCCACTTCCCACCCTCTTCCCCTGTTCTTCGGAGTTTTCCTCTTTAATTAAAACCATTTATACTCTACAGTAGGGAAAAGAACTGAGGGATGGGAGGGGGGAGGTACGTGAGCTCTGAGTTGCGCGAAAGCTACAATGAGCTCTGGCACGCACGCCTCCCCCTCAGGGCACTGCTGTGAAAGAAATCTCCGATCCGGTACTCAGATGCGAGCACGCACCTACTGTGGAGCATGTTGGGGACACGCATCTCGAAAAACCTTGGCTACTGCCCAAGGGTGAGTAACACTCACATTCATGCAGGAGAAGCATTCACACTAAACTCTCATGCTCCATGGCGTACAGTTGTTGCTAGAAAGGTCAGGAAGGAAGACTTTCCTCTTGCCTACAGCAACAAACATTGTACAGGTGTATGGAAGGCTGTATGTTGCCTTTCTTCGACGCAGGCCACTGCCAGAGACAGGGGATCAGGCATGATCAAGTGGCCTGATGAACTCTATGTGACCCACAGAACCCACCAGAATCCTCATAATTATGATAGTAACATCTCAGGGCCCCAACCAAGAGCAAGTCCCTGCTCTAAACAGCTTAGAACCTAAACAGTCAAGAGAGAGGAAATACTGTGATTTTACAGCTGGAGAACTGAGGCAATATGGGTTTGATACATAGCTTGCTGACCTAATGGAAATTTTACCACCAACTGCAATGGGCTTTGGATCTCTCCAGTCATTTGCTAAGGATCCCGTGGGAAGCCTGTGGCAGAGCTGCAGCTAAGCCCAGATCTTTTGGAGAGTGACACTAGACGAGTCAGTTTTACATTTGTTTCAAACCAGTCATCTTCTGCGTCTCATGCACTAATTCCTTAGTCCAAGGGAGGGGTTGCAAACAGTACAGGGGAATGACAATTGATTTTTGGAGGGCCCTTTTTGTTTTTAGTTTAGTTTTGTTTTTTTAAAGGAGGGAAGTATTTCCATAGGCTGAAGGTTAGAAGGTATTTTAAGCTCACCTATATTTTTGGAATCATAGTTAACTTGACACTGTGCCCTTGAGTCACAATAATATGCTAGATTTCTGCAAAACCTGCCCTCCGAGGGCTTGCGAGCCTGGTGCAATCATTTGTGAGGTAAGTCAACCTCCCTGCAAGGATGTAACCGCCATGTACTTTGAGTTATAAGTGAGGAAACTGAGGCCCTGAGAAAACTGTGGCAGGAACAGAAGCTGAATCTCCTGCTTCCCAGTCCTGTTCTTTAACCCTAACAACATTTTGCTTCTCAGGTTCTCTAGAGGCAGCTTTGGTCTAGTAGCCTGAGTGCAGGGCAGAAAGTCAGGATTCCTGGCTTCTGTTTCTAGTCATGCTGCTCACTTGCTATATGACCTTGAGCAAGTCATTTGATGACCCAGTGCCTCAGTTGTTCAGTCTGCAAGAGAGAGATAAGAATGCTGCTCAGCTGCCTTTTTCAAGCGCTTTGAGCTTGGTGATAAAAAGTCCAATATAAATGGAAAGCAACCTTATTAATGACTGCCCGCATGGTGCTTTGAGATGCTGGGAGGAAGGATGTGACAGAAATGCAAATGATTAGCAATACATTTATCAAGAAATCTATGCAAAGTTGCTTTAAATATTCCTTTAGAAATATAGAGGAGCTGAGACTTGGCTTGCTAGGAGCAGGTTCTACCATTTCTTAGGTATTCTGCACAAAGCAAAAGCAGGCCAAACTGCCAGCAGCATGATTTCAAGTCACTGTCTTTTCTTTCTGGCATAGAAAGCTTGCAAGGTAATGCTTAAATATGAGCACTGCTAACTTCTCTCTCCCTGTGCCCCCTCCCTTTCAGAACCCTCTGTACACAGGCTTAATTTGAAGGCAACTGTGACAAAAATGACTCAAAGTATTAGTGAAAGAATAGAGGTGACTTAAAAGGCCAAGTTGACTCAACATTCCAAAGTAAAGAGCCAGAGCACAATCAATCAATTACCTCATTTCCTTCCATGTCGCTTTATGACAGCCATGAAATGTAAGCACACAGCTAGATATGAGTGACAAATGTGTAGGGGGGAAATTACATGGATTTAGTTCTTTCTGATGGTAAATTGTCCCCAAACAGGTATTGACTTCTGTTCATTTATTCACCATCCAGGATTGTTAGTGCTAACTGATTTGAACTGTTGATCCTTTTGATTATAAACTGTTTGCTGGAGGTATTCATGATTTGCACTGTTTGGTCATCTAGCTCCACAGATTCTAAGGTCAGAAGGACAATTCTGATAATCTAGTCTGACTTGCAGATCATTTCACCCAATAATTTCTGTACCAAGCCCATCACTTCTGGCTGAACTAGAGCATGTGTCTTTGAAAGACAACTACTCTCAATCTGAAGACCAAAAGTGATGGAAAAATTTACCTAAAGATGCGGCAGGTTCTCCAGTAGTTAATTATCCTGCCTTAAATATGCACACCCTTTCTAGTTTGAATTTATCTAGTTCTTCAGGTGCTTGCTCATGCTGATTCCAAATCAGGTATACTCACACTGCATCCACATTTGTCAGAGATTTTTCCATCAGCATAATGGATTGATGCTGATGGCATGGGGTGGTGCCTCCATGGAACTGTATATAGGGTCCTGCCAACTCATCGACCCTGCAGTTTCTTCTTAATGCCAGTGATGTTGGTTGGAGCTTCTGGTGCTAGCCTTAGGCAAAAATCTCATCATCAGTCCCTTGGCTTTATTGTGTAAATAGTTCAGTGGTTAAGTACCCAAATTAGATAGTTGTAGAGTTAGTATATAGAGTTTTAAAGGTTATCTTAACCCTTGGGGGGGGGGGTCTGTGGCATGCCTTGGACCCATAGATTTAAGCCTTACAGAGCCTGCCCATCGGCAACCCACACAATGCTTCTTACAAGTGCCTGGGTAAGTCACACCAAACATACCAGTGCAAAATCTGTATGAGCTTTGGCCCCAGGAGTCACAAGAAAAGAAGCACCTGCCTCAAACAGATCATCACCAAGGCAGCCCTTGAGCTGAAGACCCCAGAGTGGGCACTAGGGACATTGGTGCATAGTGTGATGATGTTGGTGTGAGAACCAGTGCCAAAGAAAACTCCTGCACAGCAGGAGATCAGGAATTATCTGTCTCCACCAGACAAGACTGCTCAGCAGAGGTCACACTCGCTGGTGCCACAGAAAAAGCACAGGACCAAGAGAGGTCATTCACCTAACAAGAGGCCACCCCCTAAGTACTCATCCCTGAAGCCCCAACAAGGGAGCCAAGCCTTAGGCACCACAACATCGGGTTTGCAAGTGCCCAAGGGAGCACATGGAGAGTTGGGTTCCAAGAGCAGCAAAGCAATGTTGAAGTGTTGGACGGGTCATCCACACCCAGCGTGTTTGAGGTGGCGTGGGACCCAACAGCCATGACAGCTTAGCAGTCCCTCATCTCAGGGAGCAGAGCACAGGACACACACCCTCCGGGGCCAAAGATCGTGATTCCATTGAGAGGCAAACTGCCACTGATGTGGAGATAATGCTCACCTCAACCAACATCTCCATTGAGACAACAGTCTGTATCATGACATTGCGTACCCTTGAGGCCTGGTTCCCCACTGAAGGACAGATCTTCATCCAGTCAAAGATTGGAGTTCAGGCACCACTCCAAGTCCTGACAGATAACTGCACCAGTGGTGATCTGGTTCCAGGGATAGATCAAGGTCATGGTACCGGTCACCTTACTGGTACTGATCCCTGTCCCAGTGAGGATTCCGATCTTGGGACTAAACCAAATCTTGGCACTGGTTGAGATCACTGCATGGGTCTCCTTCCGGGTACTGGCTGAACTCCTGGCACCAATGAAGCTGGCACCATTTCCCACCACACCCTGAACCTTCCCACAAATTGTAAACTCAGGCACCTTTTGGCACTGCCTTGGTCACCAAGATCAAACTCCCAGCTTTGGCTGCCTGCTATGAGTGTGCATGCTTTAAGAAGAGGGAGGAGATGAGCCATCCCCTTCAGAGATGGCCCTGGCTTAATGGCAGGCTCCTCAGCAATGGCTCTTCTGGATCCCTTGGGCATGTCATCAAGCCCAGGGACCTCATCCAGGAGGCTAGTACTCCATGGTGTCAGCCAGTGGGGCATATACCCTAGACCAGAGCTCCCTTAGGCAAGAAGGGAGTATTGGGATTGTGAAGAAAAGGCGCCCTTCGGCAACAGTGGGGTAGGACCCAGGAGCAACTGAGCAAGGGGCTCCCAGCCTCACAGTGCCCTCAGATGAAGAAAGAGAAATACAAAGGCAAGAAGGCTTAGAGGCACAGAAGGACCCAGAGACTGAGCAAGAGCCCCGGAGCCTCTTCTGCATTGTCACTGGATGATGTTTCTGGTGGGGCTGGCATCCTCAGCTCCTCCAGTGGACTACAGAGCCCATGAAGCCCTACTCAAAAGGGTGGCTCAGAACCTGAACCTGCTGGTCAAAATAGTTCAGGAAGATATGGATCCCATGGTGGTCATATTGGGGCCAGAAGGCCCATCCAGGGTAGCCCTGCTGATAAATAAAAACAGTGCAGACAATCATCTGCCTCCATCCAGCCAACAGCAAGGTTATCAAGAGGAGGTACTTTGCTTTCCCAAAAGGTTTTGACTTCTTGCTCATCCACCCCAAACCATGATCACTGATGGTAGTGGCAGCTAATGATAAGGAGAGGCAGGGTTGGCAAGGCCTGGCACTCAAAGCTAAAGAATCAAAAAGGCTAGATTTCTCTGAGCACAAGGTCTTACTCCATGGGGGCCTACAACTGAGATTTGCTAATCAGTAAGCAGTGCTCAGAAGATACACTTTTAACTGTTGGGACTCCTTGTCAAAATTTAAGTAGCACAGCTCAGCAGAGTCCAAAGGAAAGTCAGTGGCAAGGATGTTGCTATAAGGCGTGTCAGATGCAGCAGACTTGGTGGCCTGAACCATGGCTTCGGGATTTGCCTTGAGAAGATGATCATGGTTAGAGGTCTCAGGCCTGCTGCCAGAGGTACAATCTGTCATTCAGGACCTCCCATCTGAGAGGGGAGGTTGGTTCTCAGAGCAACAGACTAAATTACACAGGACCCAAGGGCAGCCTTGAAGTTCTTGGGCATGCACAATGCAGCACAAACATTTTAGACCACAGCCAAGCTGTAGACTCCACTTTCCTCCCCAGGATTATAACAGAGGCAGGGGTAGGGGAGGTAGCCCCCAGGCCCCTCAACTCTCGAAGCCAGGCAGGAGTTCAAGCAAGCAGCCTAAGGGACCTAAGCAAGTCTTTTGTAGGTACAACCAAGGGCAGCACCCCAGTATGGATACCAGATTCTTCTCCTCGCTTCTGGGACCAATTCTCCTGTTTCTACCAGGCTTGCTCCTCAATAATGCTGGACAATTGGATGCTGCATACAATGGAAAGGGGATATTCTATCCAGTTTGTCTCCTTTCCACTCCCTTTCTCAGTCCTACTTCAGGGACCCTTCTCACGAGCACCTCCTCAGAACAGAGGAAGAACTGCTATGCTTGGGGGGGGGATGATAGAGGAAGTTCCTCTGGAGCTCAGAGTGGTTTCTATTCAAGATATTGCATGATCCTGAAGGCAAAGGGAGGGGTCCAACCTGTCCTAGACCTGCGCAATCTCAACAGGTTCGTAAGAAAGATGAAATTCCACATGGGTTCCCTTGTCATCATCCCTCTTTGGATCCAGGGGACTGGTATGCAGTCCTCGAATTAAAGGACACCTACTTCCATATTTCAGTAGTCCCACCTCACAAAAGGTTCCTGGTAGCATAAGCACTACTAAGTAGCAGTACTCCCATTCAGCCTATCCACTGCACTGAGAGTGTTCACAAAATGCCTGGCAGTGGTGGCTGCATTCATAAGGAAACACGGGATACAAGTGTACTCATACCTGGATGACTGGCTAATAAAGGGATGCTCCAAAGAGCAAGTGGAAGCCCAGGTGTGATTGATGAGGGAGACAGTGAGCTCACTAGGCCTCCACTTGAACTGGAACAGGTCTGCACTGACTCCAACTTAAAGAACAGAGTTTATTGGGGAGACCTTGGATTCTATGAAAGCCAGAGCAGCACTGCCAGAGGCCTGGTTTTGGACAATGGAAAGCATCCTCAGCTCCCTCAGTGTTTTCTCAACCACAAAGGTGAGAAACTGCCTAATCCTCTTGGCTCACATGACTGTGTACGTGGTACGACATGTGAGATTACACCTCAGACCCCTACAATGCTGGCTGGGTTCAGCGTACAAGCCTCACAAAGACAGAATAGACAGAGTGGTCTCCCTGCCACCACAGATCATAGAGTCTATACAATGGTGATGGCACATGAACCAAGTGCTTGAAGCAGTCCCATTCATAAAATCACAACCCACGTAGACCCTGGTCATGGATGCTTTGGCACTGGGGTGGGGAGTCCACCTGCGCACCTTACAGCCCCTAGGTCTTTGGTCCCAGGAAGAATTGGGACTGCACATAAACAAGGAAACTGAGGGCACTCAGACTAGAATCCTACGCCTTCACACACCACCTTTGTGGTCAACACATCTCAGTGCTCATGAACAACACTGTGACAGTGGTTTATATGAACAGGCAAGGGGGGTGCACACTCCTCCCCATGTGCCAAGAAGTGACAAAACTGTGGGATGAGCATATCACATAGTCCATCCTATCTCCCGGGTATACTGAATGTAGTAGTGGATTGCCTGAGCCATGCATTGATGCTCATGAATGGACCATTAGGCCAGATATAATAAGGTTCATCTTCCTGAAGTGGGGGTTTCCACAAATGGACCTATTGACTTGATTACAAAACAGGAAATGGCACCAGTTGTTTATTCAGAGGCTTCAGATCCGGTTCAGTACGGGAGATGTTCCTCATCCACTGGAGGACGGGTCTCATGTATGCTTTCCCATTGGTCCTGCAGTTCACAGGGGCTTCCTGAAAATAAAGAGAGCCAGAGCCTCAGTCATTCTAATAGCTCCAGTGTGGCCCAGGCAGCACTGGTACACAACAATGCTCCAGATGTCAGTGGCTGCCCGGATAATCCTGCTTCTGTTGCCAGACCTGATCTGTCAGGACCACGGACAGGTGTGCCACTCCAACCTGGAATCCCTCCGCCTCACAGCCTGGCAACTCCATAGTTAGATATTAGAGGCGCCATGTGCTCTGAGCACATGCAGCAGGTCCTCCTAGCTAGAGAGTAGAAAATGGTCCAGCAGCATACTTAGTGAAATGGAAACGTTCCTCCATCTAGGCAGTAGGGAAGGGAATCCCACCAACCCAGGCTCCCCTACCCCTTGTTCTAGATTACTTGCCAGACCTCAAATGGCTGTGCATGTCTGTCTGTGTCTGTGGCATTCGCCTCTATAAATGTGTGCCTGGCTGCCATCTTGGCTTTTCTTCCAGGCAAGGGGATAGGTCAGTGTTCACCAACCCATTGGTAATGCGCTTCCTGAAAGGGCTAGAGAGATTATCCCCTATCGTTCAGAACCCTGTCCCTGCATGGGAATCTCAGCCTGGTCCTCTTGAGATTGATGGGGCCCTCGTTTGTACCCTTGGTGTCATGTTTCCTTCTTCAGCTCTCATGGAAAATGGCATTCCTGGTTGCTATTACACCAGTGCACAGGATGTCAGAACTCAAAGCCTTGACATCTGAACCCAATACACCATTTTCCCTAAGCACAAGCTGCAGTTCTGCCCTCACCCAACTTTCCTCCCAAAACTGGTGTCCCAATTTCACTGTAATGAGGAAATATTCCTCCTGGTTTTCTTCCCCAAACCTCACAACACCCACACTGAGAGGATGCTCCACTTGCTAGATGTTCATAGGTCTTTAGCTTTCTACACTGGTAGGACTAGACCCTTCCGCAAGTTGACTCAGGTGTTCATACCTATAGCAGAAAGAATGAGAGCCATGCTGGTCTTGTCACAGTGGATTTCCTCTTGTATACAGACCTGCTATGACCTGAAAGGGAAGCCAGTCCCCTCTTGAAGAGCACATTCTAAGAGGCCCCAGGCCTCATCATCTGCATTTTTGGCCCACATTCCTACTCAAGAAATCTGTAGAGCTGCAACACGGTCATCAGTCCACACCTTCACTTCACATCACGCTATCACATAGCAGGCTAGAGATGATGCTGTGTCCGGGAGGGCGGTCCTTCAGTCCTTTGAAGATGGGGGAACTTACAGAATGGGGGGAAGTAAATGCAGGCAAATGTAAGTCAAGGGAACAGGTCACACTAACAGCAAATCAAAGCAGTTGTAAAGATTAAAACTCTGGGGACCAGCATATAGAAAATACAGTTATATAAAGCATGTAGTTATATAAAGCTTATAGTTACAGGTAAGAAACCATCTTTTTCAACTTCTGGCATTTGGATTTTTTTGTGCTTTTACCTGTAAGACTAAAGATCCCTCACAAGCTGAGCTCTTCTCTGTAGCTAGGAATGGATGGTATAATTTCTGCTTCATATGAGGGTGACTTCAGCTTTATAAACAGTAGTCACTGCTTTTTTCAGAGTAAGGGTGGAATAGGGAAGTGAGCATTTTAGAAACACATGCACACAGAAGTCCAGGGAATTTCAGGAATTTGCAAACCTTTTCCTCTGTCGCACAAGGAAGAGCATTTGATGTAGCAATCTATAGGGACCACAGATTTAAAAATAACAGTGATATAAGAGGATGCTAAGGAATGCTAAGTGTAGGTGGGCCGCTTTACTTAAGTTAGCAATACGCAAGTTAGTGCATTGAGGAAAAACTCTCACTAGGAGGGTGGTGAAGCATTGGAATGAATCACCTAGGGAGGTGGTGGAACCTCCATCTTTGGAAACATTTAAGGCCTGGTTAGACAAAACTCTGGCTGAGATGATTTAGTGGGAGTGGTACTGCTTTTAGCAGGAGTTTGTACTAGATGACCTCGTGAGGTTCCTCCCAAGCCTATGATTCTAAAAGTAGCTTCTGCCTGCGGATCTCATAGCACTCGGACAAACTGAGCTTCCAAGCCCCTCTGCGCTAGCCTCATTTTACAAATAAGAAAACTGCAGCCCAAACGGGAAGGAGGGTCATGCCCAGCTGGCCACTGGTGGAGCCAAGAGTAGGATCCGTTTCTCCTGAGGCTCAATCCTGTGTACGCTTTACTGCTAGGCCAGATTTCCTGCTTTCCCCTTCCCCTCATCGGAGGACAGGTTAAGAACTGGGAGCTGGGGAAACAAATAGCCAGCATTGCAGCAGTCTCATTGCCTGGCTCATTGCTAGGAGCTGGTCACTCTGTGCAGGAGTTATTGGGAGAACGCAGTCCCTACGTTGTTCAGATCAGGTGAGATGACCATACCAGTTCTGTCTCTCAGATGAAGCACAGGATCAATCCACTGATGTCTCCCTGCCCCTGTCAGACTCTCATGCTCAGCAGACTCTGCCCTGGAACAGAGCAGACTTGCAGACTCACAGCCAGCCAGGTCCTAGGTTTCTAGCAGCGGGGGGGCTGTTTGTACCAGCTGGTGCCTTGTCTCAGGCCCATCTCTAGGTCTGTGCTAGGGAGGGAGATGGGGCAGGAGCCTGCCCCTCATAGCTGCACCATCAGAGCCTTAATCTGTCTGCTGTAAGTCACAGCTGCCATCGTGTGCCTGGGCTGGGAAGTAGAGGTCATTGCTGCACTTCAGGGCTTCTGGTGACATTTACTCAGTGCTGGTTTCCACCCTGCCCTGTCAGAAAGGCAGATGTGACTTTTCATATCTCAGTCACGAAATGTCACTGACTGGTGCAACTGCTGCTCCTCAGAGGCAGAGTGAGAGCCCCTGTCAGCCAGAACTATGTCTCTGACACATGGTGGCGTTGGCTGCTCTGCTGATCTCTGTGCAAGCTCCCACTGAGGGAGCTGTTCCAACCACTCTCCTGCCCTTTAACTAGGGGAAACTGCATGAAGAGTTCCATAAAATGACCCACATTGGGAAGCCACAGCCAAGGGACACAGCAACTTGATCAAGAGGCATTTCTAGGATGTGCTCATCACTGTAGGAACTGAGACCCTCACAATCTAGAGCGGCAAGTCACCTCCAGAAAGCAGGGCCTCTGCTTGCTTCTCCTGAGGTTAGCTCTCCACAGTGATAGGAGCTGCTGCTTGATTCCCACTGTGCTGGGTGCTGAGGGGGAAGCTGGCTTGAGCAGGCAGGACATGAGCACGAGTTAAAAGGAGTGAGATTTGGGCTCAGCTTCATGTGCTACAGAAATTCACTTTGGGGGTTTGGGAGCCTTGCACCTCCCTGTCTGCCCACTCCAAAAGAAAGCCTGGGCTCTGTCAGTGCCACATCCCAAAGCAGTGCATAGTGGGGGAGTGGAGAGCTAATCCTGAGGCCTTTATTGCACTTCACATAAAGGCAAGGATCTCAGCCTGTGCCAGCATTCCTTAGGCAGCAAGTGTAGTGTGTGCATCTGTACCATCTGCCCCTGCTCGGCTTGCGAGTTGCTATTTATTTCCCTGCTGAGGTTTCTGGGCAGCCCCTGTATTCAGCTTCCAGAGGACCGACCAGTAGCCAAGTCTGGGAGTGACAAACACAAAGGGCAGCGTTACTAGGTCCATATTTGTACCAATAGGTGTGGTCACTTGTCCAGCCAAAGGTGGCAGGAGACATTTCTGGCTAAAGCGGGCAGAATCAGACACATTACTGGAAGGGACCTGCACTTCCAAACAGAATTAAGTATTATCTAGGCAGGATTGAATATTATCTAGGTAGACCAAAGCTTCTTCCGGTTGCGTCCCCATGTAGCATTCCTTACTTATGCCACACTGATGACATCTTCACCCACAGTAAGGATGCCCATGAAGATTTCCACAGAGATTTCAACGATTTCCACCCCACAGTCAAGTTTAGCCTGGAGCACTCCAGACTGGAGATCCACTTTCTGGACACTACAGTACAAATTAGTGATGGACACAAACACCACTATATGGAAAACCTACTGACTGCTATAGTTATCTTCATCCCTCAGGCTTTCATCCAAGACGAATCATGTGATCCATGGTCTACAGCCAAGCTCTATGATATAACTGCATTTGTTCCAATCCCTCAGGCAGAGTCAGACACCTTCAGGATCTCTATCAAGCATTAACTACAATACTCAGCTTGAGAAGTGAAGAAACAGATTGACAGAGCCAACAGGTACTCAGAAGTCAACTACTAGCACCACTACAACTCCCAAGTTTAGATCTACAGCCTGTTCGACAAGGGCTCATTCACTTGCTCATCCGCCAATGTGATTTATGCCACCACATGCCAGCAGTGCCCCCCTGCCTGAGACTTTGGACAAACAGGACAGTCTCTGCACAAAAGAATAAATGGACATGTGTCTAACATCAGAAATAACATTGAAAAAATAGGGGAACACTGCAATCTCCCTACCCACTCCATTGATGATTTAATAGTTGTGCTTAAACAAATGGATAACAAATCAAAGCGACACCGCAGAATTGGAATTCATATGCAGAATTAATAGTTTGCTTAGAATTAAATAGGGATCTTGGGTTTGTTTCTTATTACAACAGATGATTTGACCTCACCTCTCTCTATATACTGTTCCCCACTGTTTGAATCTAAGCAACTGCTTTGATTTCCTGTAACAGTCTGACCTGATCCTATGACTTTACACTTCCCTGCGTTTATTTTCCTCCCATTCTTTAAGTTTCCCTATCTTCAAGTGTCTGATGAAGTGGGATTTTCTCCCATGAAAGCTCATACAATAAATAAATTTGTTAGTCATTAAAAGTGCCACAGGACCCCTTGTTTTTCTTTGCTGAACTAAACTAATACAGCTACCCCTTTGTAGCTTGCCAGTTTCTTTCAGTCTTCCTTCATAGGTCATATTTGTTATATGTTTAATCATTTTTGTTGTTGGTCTCAGGATTTTCTCTAATTTGTTCACATCTTTTCTGAAGGGTGTTGTCTAGAACTGGACACAATACTACAAAGTTGAGGCCTAATCAGTGCAGAGTAGAGTGGAAAAATTACTTCTCATGCCTTGCTTACAATATTCCAGCTAATACATTCCAGAATGATTTTTTTTTTCCAACAGTGTTGAACTGGTGACTCATATTCAGCTTGTGATCCATGATAATCCCCAGATCCCTTTCCATAGTTCTCTTTTCTACAAGTCAGTTCCCAATTCATGTGCACGCAAATGATTGTTCCTTCCTAAGTGGAATACTTTGCATTTGTTCTTACTGAATTTCATCCTATTTGCTCCAGGCCATTTCTCCAGTTTGTCCAGATCATTTTGAAATTTAAAAAGCTCTTGCAACCGTTCCAAGCTTGTTATTGCCCACAAACTTTGTAAATGTTCTTTCTATGCATAATCTGAATTCATTGAGGAAGATATTGAACAAAATTGGACCCACAGCTGATCCCTGTGGAATCCCTCTAAATATGCCCTTCCAGCTTGACTGTGAACCACTTACTTTCTGGGAACACTTTTTCAAGCAGTTTTGCACCTACCTTACTCCATACATACCAACAAGATGAAAACTGAGGAGAGTGTAGGACTGTTATTCAATGAAGAGGAATAAACAACAACAGAAAACAAACTGAATAATTTCTTTGGTTCAGTCTTCACCAAGGAGGTTGGTGGTGACTGGATGCTTGATGTAGTGAAGGGCAGTACAAATGGAATAGGAATAGAAGCTACAATAGCGAAAGAACAAGTTAAAATTACTTAAAGTTAGATATCTTCAAGTGACCAGGGCCTGATGACATGCACACTAGAATATTCTAGGAGCTGATTCAAGATATTGGCTATTATCTTTGAAAAGTCATGGATGACAAGAGATCCCAGAGGACTGGAGAAGGGCGAATACAGTGCCCATCTATAAACAGGGGAATAAGGACACCCTGGGAATGAGACCAGTCAGCTTAACTTCTGTACCAGGAAAAATAATGGAGCAAATAATTAAGGAATCAATTAGTAAACCTCTAGAAGAGAGTAAGGTATTAAGTGATCATCAGCATGGATTTGTCAACAGCAAATTGTGTAAAACCAACCTAATAGCTTTTTGTGACAGGGTAACAATCTTTGTGGCTAAGGGGATGTGGTAGATGTGGTATAGCTAGACTTTATAGTAAGACTCTTGGTACAGTCTTGCATCACCTTCTCATGAACAAACTAGGGATGTACAATCTAGAAGGAGCTAATATAAGATAGGTGCATAACTGGTTGGATAGCAGCTCCCAGAGCAGGGGTCTCAAACTCAAATCACCATGATGGCCACATGAGGACTACTATGGTAGCCCAAGGGCCACACCACGCATGAGGACTAGTTTGGTAGCCCAAGGGCCACACCACTGAAACCTTTTCATACAATGGTATTGCAAATATTGATAATGGTATTGTCATTGCAGGTGACAAGAAATTACTTCAGGGGCCGCAGCTGGCCCTCAGGCCATGAGTTTGAGACTCCTGTCCCAGAGAGTAGTTATTGATAGTTCACAGTCATGCTGGAAGGGCATAATAAGCAGGGTACCGCAGGGATTGGTTCTGGGTCCGGTTCTGTTTGATATTTTCATCAATGATTTAGATCAGGGGTCTCAAACTCAATCAGCACGAGAGCCACATGAGAATTATTACAGGGCCGCATGAGGACTAGTACATTAGCCCAAGGGCCGCACCACTGAGACCTTTTCATACAACGATATTGCAAATATTGGTAAAGATAGTGTTGTTGCGGGCCACACGAAAGAGCTTTAGGGTCCACATGCAGCCCGTGGGCCACATGTTTGAAACCCCTGATTTAGATGATGGCATAGAGAACATACTTACAAAGTTTGCTGATGATACCAAGCGGGGAGGGGTTGCAAGTGCTTTGGAGGATAGGATCACAGTTCAAAACAATTTGGACAAACTTGTGAAATGGTCAAAGGTAAATAGGATGAAATTCAATAAGGACAAATGCAAAGTACTCCACTTAGGAAAGAACCATCAATTGCACACACACAAAATGGGAAATGACTATGTAGCAAGGCGTACTGTGGAAAGGGATCTGGGTATCGTAGTGGACCATAAGCTAAATATGAATCAACAGTGTAACACTTTTGCAGAAAAAAGCAAACACCAGTCTGGGATGTATTAGCAGGAGTATTGGAAGTAAGCCACGAGCAGTAATTCTTCCACTCTACTCCTGTACTGATTAGGCCTTAACTGGAGTATTGTGTCCAGTTCTGGGTGTCTCATTTGAGGAAAGATGCGGACAAATTGGAGAAGATCCAGAAGAGCAATAAAAATGATTAAAGGCCTGGAACACTTTTCTTATGAGGGAAGATGGAAAGATGTTTAGGCTGGAAAAGATGGAAAAAGGTTTTTATTCTGGGGAGGAGGAGACTGGAAAGATGGTTAGTCTGGAAAAGAGAAAAGAGGACATGATACAGTTTTCAAGTACCTAAAAGGTTGTTATGAGGAGGAGGGAAGAAGTTATTCTCCTTAACCCTGATGATAGGACAAGAAGCAATGGGCTTAAATTACAGCAAGGGAGGTTCAACCTAGACATTAGGAGAAAATTCCTAATGGTCAGGGTGATTAACCACTGGAATAAGTTGCCTAGGGAGGCTGTGGAATCTCCATCATTGGACATTTTTAAGAGCAGGTTAGACAAACACCTGTCAGGGATAACTTCAGATGGTACTTGGTCCTCCCATGAATGCAGGGGACCGGACCCAATGACCTCTCATGGTCCCTTCCAATTTCTATGATTTAGGTTGTATTTTGCTAGTTTGTTTGAGAAAGTCACGTGAGACAGTATCAGAAACTTTCCTAGTCAAGACATATCACATCTACCATTCCCCCAATCCTACAAGTCGTTACCCTGTCAAAGAAAGCTATTAGGTTGATTTGACACAATTTGTTCTTGACAAGTCTGTTTTGTTACATACCACCTTACTGTCTTCTAGGTGTTTGCAAGTTATTGCTTAGTCATTTGCTCCATTATCCTTCTGGGCACTGAATTTAGGATGACAGATCTGTAGTTCCCTAGGTTGTCCTTATTTCCTTTCATATATAGACACTCTATATGCCCTTTCCCAGTTCTATGGAGTTTCTTCCATGACTTTTTGAAAACGATTGCTAACAGGTCAGCTGTCTCCTCAATCAGCAACTTTAGCATTCCACAATATATTCCCTCAGGCCATGGTGACCTAGAGACAAACTTGCATAAGTAAATGTTTACTTGCTCTTTTTGTGCTTTAGCCTTTGAACTAGCCTATTTTTACTTTTTCAGAAGTGTAGCTGTGTTAGTGTATTTCAGCAAAACAAACAAAGAGTCCTTCTAAAGGCATGCCTGCAGACCAACATAAATAAATTTGTTCGTCTTTAAAAGTGCCACAGGATTTATTTGTCTTATTTTCACTGACATTCATTAAGTCAGATGTTCAATTTCTACTAATCTTTTTGGTGGAAACAAACAAAAAGGCATTTACACGTCATTTAGCATCTCTTTGGCCTCTTGGTGAAGTGAGAATTGACACAGAATCCTGACGCTGCTCATCTTTGAGCACACAGGGAGGTCACCATTTCCCCTATCTCCTGAAAACACTTCCCCCTTGCTGACCAACATACCCTCCATCTTGCCTGGTTCTAGCTGTGGCCAGCTGCTCGTATCTAGGGAATGACATTGCATTCATGCAGCACAGACTCTCATTGACCTCCATGGGCTTGATCAGGTCCCTCTTGAGGTGACTTGTACCTGTCTCATCCTCCTACCAATGGTACCCAAGTCTCTGGCACTGTGCGTTTTCCCAAAGGGGTTCACATGGGTGTTGGGTGAGGGTATGGGACAGGTTGCCCTGGCACTCTTCAGCTGAGGGTCCTTGAGGAAGTGGATGATAAAAAGGGACTGAGGAAGAATTGGGCTCATTCCTCCATTTATGCCATGGGGTGGGGTGGAGGGATGGAGCATCTGGAATGGCCACTGCTGGCCAAAAAGCATTTGATCTCACCTGCATGGGGTGGGTGTGCACCAGGAGTGGAATCCATGTCAACCATCAGTTGAATAACATCTGGGATATATACTCTTAGAAGATTGTTTTGGAACCTAATCTTGCTAATTGTAGTTCAAGTGGGTTGGCCAGCTCAGCACATCAGGCTGGGACAGTGTGGCAGGACACCCAGTCATGGAGGTGGGCAGGTGCCCTGGAGATAGAACAGGACAATGTCTATTGGAGCACACATCCAGATTATACAACATACCTGTAGATCTGCACCAGGATGCCGAGAGATGTGCTTCTTGTCTGGATGGTGCAGTTTTCTTCATAGCAATGAATGGCAGTGCGGTGGCTGGCACTAAAGTTTGGCTTATGACAATCACTCTCTCTGAGTTCAGTGCTCCTCAGCAAGGTGATGTGATGGCCTAGTGCAGCAGTTCTCAACTGCTGTTTTGGAACACATTACCATGTTGCCATACAGCGGTAAGTGTGTCAGATAGCTGGGGGAATGGCTGGAACTGGCTTGGGAGAGATGAGCTAGAATGTCATGTAGGGTCACAAAATGCCACCAAGTGTGTCACGACCCACAGAAGGTTGAGACCCAGGGGCCTAGTGGGCCTCTGTGCCAAGGCTCGTTCTGAAGTGAATTCCCTTAGCTATTTGTAACAGGAGAGTCCCAGGATACTAGGAGCCTCCAGTAAATAGTAGCTTCAATTTCTGTGGCGCCACCTGTGAAGTGCTGCAGAAAACCCCCATGAAGTCCAGCAGGATCCAGGGCAAGACTCGGGAAACGGCACTGCAGAGGAGCACTTGTGAGAGAGGATGGAAGTGGCTGAGAAACTCCTGCAGTGCAGTACTTTCATCTATGGGATATTGGCAACCGTGGTTTCACTCCCATCAGAAATGAGAGCAGAAGGAAAATAACCCCACCTGTGCTAGGTGAGTATGTTTAGCTTCTCCAGGGCCCTGTGGGTGTAAATGGACAAATGAGCCAGTGGCCCTAACATGCCCATGTGGAAATACAGCTTGAAAACTGAAATGCCAGGATAGAATATGATGCTGTATGCAGTGATGACACTATTAATTAGCTGATTGTGCACATGCAGCACCCTGGATACCCTATCCTCAAAGGGAAACTTTGACAGAGACATCATCAAAACTGGGCATCAAACACTCTGGGGAATCACTGGTGCCTCTGCAGAGACAGCACCGCCAGAGAATGGCTCCCCAGAACTGAGCCTCGTCAGGGCAGCCAGGGGGATGTTGGCCTGTATTTTCTGTACTGAAGCCTTTGAGTATCTGGGTGGAAATTGGCACCTGGCTTCCCTAAGGCTGTCCACCTTAGGCAGGGGTTCTCCATCCTTTTCCTACTGTGATGCCCTTTTCCACGCTGGCAGTAGCCAAGGAGTCCCTGCTTATCTTGCTGGGACTCTTCCATGAGCAGGGAAAAGTGCTCATGACACCCACTGCCAGATTACCACCCACACACGAGTCATCCTCGACTAATGCATTTCAGCAGGTTCTGTGTATGTACACACACACCCCCACCCCCACCCCCCGCAGCATTCAGGAAGCCAAACACCATTGTGCCATGCATGGATCCACAGAGAGAGGTCTGGTTTCTTTTGGAATGAGCACATTTATTTCAGAGTATAACTTACAGCTTGGCCAATGTCCCAAAATTCAGGATTTGGTCAAAGTTTATTTACAAAGTTCATAGCGGTTACTGATGTTAGGATTAATGAAGGAGGCTGTACACTTGTGAAATCACTAGAAACCACACTTCCAGGTGCCACAGAAGCAGATCTCCACTGAGAGGCTGGAGAGCACTGTTCCCTCTAAGCTGTGCATGTGCACACAGGTCATGAAACCTGTGCACACAACAAAAAGTGTGCACAAAAAAATTCAATAGTGCTAATATTGGTGCTCACAAAGAAATGTTTTGGCGCACACAAAGAAATTGTTTGCACACACAGTCTACGAGTAGTTAGAGGGAACATTGCTGGAGAGAGCACATCTTGAAAAGGCAAATAATGACACTGCATTAAGGGGATGAGAAAAGTCACTTTTCACAGTCATATTGGTCCATGTCACTGCAAGGGGAAGAACTTTGACAAGGAGCTGATGTTAACATCTATCCAGAGCTTTATTTAGAGTCACATGCACTAGTACCTTGCTGTCTAATTGTAGAAAGAGCCTTGCCTCTCCCAGATCAGTGCACACTTCACCTCTTCCCGTGGCTTACTTCTGGCTGAGTGCTGCGGTTCTGCAGCCAGAGCAACCGGGGCACATCCAGCCATGGAAGAGCTGCCAGTGTCAGGAATGGCTCATCCATGCAGCAGGATTTTATATGGCACTTAGCAAGGCTGCATGATCCCCATGTTGAACCACTCTTGAACAGCAGGGTGTCTCTTTGGCTGATATTTTGACCTACTTATTCTGGTGTAAATCAGGAGTAATTCCACTGAAGTCAGCACAGAACTGGTGTAAGTTGGAGAGAAGTGCTCCTACCCCAATTTCAGCTGTTTCTGAATCTCTTTAGTAGTTAGAAATTGCCGGGCACCAGGAAGCTATTTTCCTTTCGTCCCCCTTCAAGACTGAGGAGGATTGGGGCATTTGACTCATTGCAACCCTTTGAACACAGGCCTCATATGTTTCATTATTTGAACGTAAAATCCCCTGCATGCATGCTGACAGAAAAGCACTTGGAGCTGTAACGGCATCTTATTTTAGGAATGGCTGTCAATGGAAAAAGCACCTTCAAAAAACATTCTGGCAAAATAATTACAAGATTAAAAAAATCAAAACATCATTCAAAATAAAGGCAGCATAAAATGCTACTAAGGCTACAGAAAGGAACAGCTGGGAGAGAATTAACCCTGTTTTTGCAATGCTGGGATTTCTTGACGAAACTCTACAAGACTGGGTGGATTTACAAGCCAGGAGAGATTTAGCATAAGGTTTCTTGTATACGTAGCTCTGGCCCACAAGGCGTTGCTGAAGAGGTGGGACACTAAGGAGTATGTTCAGCACCCCAGTCTAAGAAAGCTGAGGCGGCTTGGTGAGGGGACCAGTGGGCTCAGTTCTCCACTTGGTAAAAACCAGGGGTGACCCTCAAGGTTAGCATCAAGCTCAGGTCCACTGATGAAACATGGCACTGATCCAACAGGCCTGATCCTGAGACTTGCTGAGAACCCACAACTCCCACCAGCTGCGGAAGGAATTAAAGGGTGTTTAGTACCCTGCAGGCCCCAAGCACAACAGAGTCCTTTCTGTTTTCAGAACTGTATCTGCTTTGTGGACACAAACTGGTTTGTGCTTCTTTTGGCCACCTAGAGCGACCAAAGGGCAAGTTGCGCTCTGCTGTCTCTACCTCAAACCAGCACCTTCAGCTAAGTCTCCACTGCAGAATGTGAGGCCTGGAGAGGCCGAGAACCCAGCCTTGACTGTCAGATCCCATTGGGTGAAAAAAATCAAACTTTGGCTCGGAGACTGGGCAGATCTGATCTACTGTAATCATCATCACGAGACAAGGGCTCCCATCTGTTCCCACTGGCATCATTAGGAGCAGGGTATGTTGTCAGTCTGGACCCACAGAGACCCGTACTCCCGCTTGTGTGATAATGCAGTGACTGCAGTTTGGAAAGGAGAGAAGTGGCAGTCAAATGGTCAGCTAGTGTGGTGTAAATCAGAACTAACTCCATGGCAGCCAAATGAGTTGCACCAAAATGAAACTGGTGGGAGTCAGTGGGGGCTCAGACCCCCTGGAGTGAGGGCAGCATAAGATGGGGATACGCAGACTCACAAAACTACTCACCGTGTTTTAAATTCTCTTTGAAGGTTGTACCCTGGGACATGCCATGGAGTGGCAGGTATGGGGACAGCCCTGCCATGGGGGTGGGAAGTACAGTCTAAAGGAACTCCCGGGGTCAGACTTAACAAAAACATGGCAGGTACTTTCCATGAAGCAGGAACTCGCCTCTCTGTGTGCGCCTGTGTGAGGAATGCACATGTGCAGGCAGCTGAGCACGAGGACCTTCAGACAGTTTTTCTCACTGCTGGAGCTAGTATGCACCTAAGCCACCTTGGGACCAACTGGTGCTTGCTGGGAGGGCTGTGTGCGTGAGACGTCCAGCAGCCACCAACTTACTTCCTAGGAGCACTGACGGGTTTGTGCTCTGAGGGCACAGAGCTGCCTTCGCAGTAGGGCGAATTCCTGCCATAGGGCAGAGAACTCCAATTGCTTCTACAGCTGTGGAACGATGCCCCAGAAATGTCCATTTTTAGTTTCTAACTAAGTTCACGTTGGTTTACATTGTTCTAATTCAACTAATTAACTAGAAATCACTCAAGTCTGGCAAGTGATTTGGCCACAACATGGTCTGTGCATTTCTTGGGAGAGTTTTGAAGGGTATGAAAGGCCATGGTGAGCTACGTAGACAGATAAACCTGGGCCAGTCACTGGCACCTGGAGACAAGAACCTCCCCCCATGGTCTCTTGGCAAATAAAATCGAAGGAGAAAAGCCACATGCATGCAAACCACATCATAAAACCTAAGGAACATTTTCCAAGCTTGGGCGAGCTCTCAGTCCTTCCTCTAACCAATCTGGTGTATTAAACAATCTGATGTGACATCCACTTGCCCATACCCTTATACCGGTGTTCTGCAGTAGGAACGCCTCAGCCTCAAAGACACCAACCGATTCAGCCTTCTAGACATAACTGTCTAAAAACCTGACCTTGAAGGACACTTTCTAAGGTCCCCTCCAGAAAGAATGCAGGATTTTTGTTTGTATGTTGTTACATCCTTGTTTGGCAGACATCCCTCACACGCTAACTCGTGTTTCATGCAGGATTGCCTATTGCTATTTGTATCTTCACAATGCATGTCAGCTTTCAGACTTCAAATTCTTCAGATTCTAAAGGAAATTATTATTAATATTTACATTTACCTTAAGGCCAAAACCAGGTCTAGCCCCATTGTCTAGAGATTCTAGTTGAATTAAGTGACAGTCCTTTCTCAAGAACTTACGATCCAAAAGACAAAACACAGAACCACAGGGCTTGAGGGACTTCAAGAGCTCATCTCATCCAGCCTCTTGCACTGAGGCAGGACCAAGGAAATCTAGACCACCCCTAGCAGAAACATGTCTGATCTGTTCTTAAAAACCTCCAGCAACAGGGATGCTCGGCTTCCCCTCAAAATCTGTTCTAGAACTTAACTGTCCTAAAATCCAACCTGAATCTCTCTTGCTTCAGATTAAACTCATTACATCTTATCCTCTTATCAATGGACAATTAACTATCATTCCTTTTTTTTTTTTTTTTTTAATAATAGCCTTTAACCTAATTGATGACTTACCAGGTTCCCCCTCAGTATTCTTTTCTCATGATTAAACATGCCCAGGTCTTTTTCTTTTACATATTTCCTCCTAGATGACATTTGCTAAACATTTTACCACACTTGTAGTTCTCGGGATTCCCTCCAGTTTGCCCACATTTTCCCTAACATGTGGGACCCAAAAATCGGGCATGTTATACCAAGAGAGGCTTCACCAGTGCTGAGGAGAATGAGACAGTTACCCCGTGTCTTATATGTGACACACCCATTAATACACCCAGAATGACATTGGCCTTTTTTGTGGCTCAATCGCATTGTTCATTTATGTTCGCTATAATCCCAGACCCTTTTCAGCAGCGCTCCCCCAGCCAGCAAGTCCCCAGTTTGTAGCTGTGCATTTGATTCTCCCTTCCTACATGTAGTGCCCTGCACTTGTTATTCAATTTTATCTTGTTGATTCAAGACCAATTCAGTTATTTGAATTCCAAATGCCTCTATAAAATACTTGCAACCCATCCCAGATACACAGCATTTGTAAATGTTACAGGTGTGCACTCCATTCCATGACACAAGCAGCTGGGCCGTTAGTACACAAAACGTTTAACACATCAAGCCATCTAGCCTCTTCTATCCACTTCTATTGCCCTGAACACTCACAGGTGTATTTTACTCACATGTGCACACAGGGCCACAAACATTGCCCCAGTCTATCCCCACACAGGGGAGCTGCAAGAGGAAGTAAAGTTCCCAGTCTCCTTGTTGCATTTTCTTCTCATTCCTCTATCAGGGGGAAGTTCTCCCTTGATGAAAGAAACAAGGGATTCAGCCCCCAAACCCTCTAGATCTTGGGGATCTGCTGAGAGGCTAGGACCTACAGCTCCAGCAAAGCCATGCTGATGAGGGTTGTCCCTGAGTGCGCTTGGATTCTGCACCACGCGTGTGCTGAGCCAGCACTTGCTGCCAGTGGGCTCTCTCTTGCCTTGGTGGGGTCACCAAGCCTCTGAGATGGCGTCCTCGCGGTGCAGGTAGGGAGGGCATTAAGGCACTCCGGGACCCTAGAAAGGATCCCCATGGTTACTGGCCCCAATGAAAAGGCAGAGGAGGGGCGCTTCATTCCTGGAGAGGACACCTGGGTCCAGCACTAAATGAAACCCAACCATCCACTTCACTGGAGGAGGCTCCATTTCTTTGGCTACAAATCCAAGGTGACTCCTCCATTGAGGCACAGGGGGAGGAGACTCCTTTTTTGCAGGCAGATCCCTACCGGACTAAACCTTGAGCTGAACCAGTGTTACTGGTGGCTGAAGAGGGCAAAGCTCAGTGATAGATGTTAGCCACAGTTCCATGGCTGCCTTCTCTCAACTGTGATCTCAGAGCTCAAAAACAGGATTCACTCAAAAAAGTCGTCTTCAGACACACAGGAAGGATCTCTAGTATTAAGTTCAGACACACTTCAGAACTCTCTCCCTCCAGGCAAAACAAAAAAATGACTCACGCCAACACTGTATTCAGAAAGAGGAAATAAAAGCTACTTGCACCTTCCGTTTTAAAAAGGGTGGAAAAGTTTTAAGATGCCTTTGAGTAAAGAGTTGTTTCCAAAAATTAAAAAGTACCAAAAGCCACCAAGCACCTACAATAACAGCCACAAAACCAATGATAAAATTTCATATTCAAGGAGACTAACTGAAAAGCTTGCAGTGCCCAAGGACTAGTCTTTCAAAAAATTAAGTATGGGAATGAATGTACTCATTTGAGAAAAATTCCTCATATGTGCAAAAGCACTGAGGCTACACAGAACTGCAAATTACACAAATAACGTGATGTGAATATGGGTGGGCTCAGCCTGGGCAGAACAAACCTTAAATGGAAAACACTTCCCATGGTTTTAAATTCAAAGCCAGTGTTGCCAGTAGAGGCTCCTCACTTTTCCATATTACCACTGTTCTGGCTAGGTGGCTTTGCTGTCTAGCCTAGCGGAGGTGGTGTCCATCACGCATCTGTCTACAAAATTTGCTCAA
The DNA here is from genome assembly GCA_007922195.1 of Podocnemis expansa. Lineage (NCBI taxonomy): Eukaryota > Metazoa > Chordata > Testudines > Podocnemididae > Podocnemis > Podocnemis expansa. Next base: position 5,904,761 of record ML682065.1, read on the forward strand.
GTTTGCCTACGAATCTGTGCTTGATGCAGGAATCACTGGGTGAAATTCTATGGCCTATCATGCAGGAGGTTACATTTGAGGATTATAAATGGTTCCCTTAGGTCTTAAACATGGATCTATTTACTTGATGACTGTTCTGAAGTGGGGATCCTTTAAGTCTTCCTGGGTTCAGACTAGCTGCTAGTAGACGGGTGTCTGTGTCACCATTCGGGACACCAACTGGAGCTCTTAGCCCCTGAATCTGCAGGCAGATCTGTACAGCCAGGCCTTTGTATGCAGTGGTCCTGATTCAGGAAAGCATCCCTACCTGGGATGGTTCATATGATTGCTTACATGCTGCCATCCACAGGACTCTGCATGGGCACCGATCAGAGTGCAGGACTGAGGCCTTTTCACTGCAGTGAAAGCAAAGCAGATGAGCCCTGTAGACAGAAATCTCACACTCGGAGATGATCCCTGCGGGTGAAGACTGAGGCAAACCGCGGGCTATTCTGCGTATGATGGAGGGCGAGAGACTATTACCCCATCTAAGTAGCTAGAGAGAGAAAGCCTACGCTCTTGTGGCAGGTTTTCTGAGCCCGTTCAGTTGGCACATTTAACAGCACCACATTCCGTGCAAAAATTAAAAATAAATCCCTCCCTCCCAACCAAAAGCCCTCCTCTAGAAGAAACAAGTTTTCAGAGAGGCCTCCCTCCCACCACTAACCTGGGGTGGACAAGATTCATATGGGGTGAGTGAGCGCTATCTCACAGGAGTGCTGAGAAGACACTTGCTCTGCTACAATAAGTTAACTCGCAAACAAGATCCCAAGGCTGGTACCAGAGACCTTGTGCTGTGACATTTATGACAACAGTGTCCAGAGGGATAGCCGTGTTAGTCTGTGTACAGCAAAAACGAGAGTCCTGTGATATCTTAAAGACTAACCGATTTCTTTGGGTGTAAGCTTTCATAGGCTGCAACCCACTTCATCAGATGCAAGACTAAGTGGGTTGGAGCCCAAGGAAGCTGCCTCCATGAATGCTGCAAGGGTCACGCCCACCTTATTTTAATGTGCATTTCAGTGCTAAGAAAATACAGAACTGGGTGTTACCTGTACTATTTTGGGTAGGCCTGATTGTGACCTTACTCCCACCAGTACGACTTGAATAAATTTGTTCTGCTTCCACTGTATTTACTGTTCCTGACTGACGGTGGTGTGAGAGGAGGGTCGAGCCCAGGATCTGCTAAAGAACCATTCGCCAAGTGGGGAAGGAAGCAGGAAGGAAGAGATCAGTCAGGGGAGCTGACAGAAACTGATGTCTGAAGGACAATCAATGACTGGTGGAGTCTGGATGGTAACGGTGCCACATCCTCTCTCCAGGCCATGGCACACACGGTGGAAGTGCCCAGAAGAGACCTATTAAAAGGAGGGTCCCTCATCTCTCTCCTTCAGTCTCAATGATGGAAGAAATGGAAAGGAGCAAAACTGAACATGTTCCTTGGTCATAGCAGCTCTGATATGTTGAGCTCCAACGGGCACAAGGGACTCCTGCCTCCAGGCAGAAAGGAAACAGGGTCAGGCAACCCGTAGCTGACAGGGGCCGACCAGCACCCTTGCCAGTTGTAAGACAAGCATGACGTAAAGACCTCTCACGGCAGAACACAACCCGAGTCCTCATGTAAACCGGGGATTTGCTCCAGCTGTGCACATCCCCTGTGTAGACAGGCAAAGCGTCCAGAAGCCATGAGCTGCACAAGTGCATTTCACTCCAGTTTCAAGCAAAGGTACAAAGAGCGGCTGAGAGAGGCTCTCTCTGTCTGCACTCAGCATCTGTGCTCGTGAAGTGACACAACAGAGTACACAAGGCTGGAGTAAAACATTTCACTTTGCCAACAGACAGTGCATAAATCTTAGTACTGACAACAAAGCAGCTACCATTCACTGATGAACAGACAGACAGATGTGGAGCCAGAGGATTTCAGACAACAGCCTTTGCTAATTGGAGGAGCAGGTAAGGTCACCCACGTACCTGACTACACTCGCAGTTGAGCTAGACATCCAAATGACCTACTGCCGCCTGCCACTAATGGCCAGGTAACCCTGTGACTGAACAGCAGGTGAGACCAATCTGAAATCTGGCACATGCATGAAAGTTTCCTTCAGGGAGCAAAAAATCCTTTTTTAGGGCTAAAATCCCAACCACTGCTGCCACTTACAAGTCTGTTGCCATCTGCAGTCAGGGATGCCCCAGAACAAAAAAAAAGGAAAAAAAAATTGGCTTTTTCTCTTTTTATACAAAAACTAGGATATATACAGAATAAGCCTTTTTTTTTTTTTTAAAGCAGAACAGCAGGAAAATGTGGAACCATTTTCCTGTAGGTTCAGAAAAGCTTTGTGCTTTTAGATGAAACCCAGAATACTGTTATTTTTAAAAAGGATTTACTCCCTCAGGGAAAAAAAGAAAGATTTACAAACAAAGTAACAGCCTATGTCAACTCTCCAGCAGGAGAGATGGATTGACAATATTAATCCAAACATCACGCTATTTAATTCCCCAATAAAACATTGGAAAAAAGGAGCCAACAATATCTGCACTAACACTTTTGCTACATATAAAATCTCCAGCTAATATGAAGCCTATGGTACCAATCTCTAAAACTGTTAAGATATATACACATATTTTTGGGGGTATATTAACAAACAGAATATTACAAAATATTAAAGAAGGCAAACTCTTCTGTCATTAGTTTGTTTTGTTTTTTCACTTGAAATTGGCGTAGTCTGAGAAAGCATCAATGTATTCCTGCACCACCTTGTAGCAGAATTCGTACTGTTCCTGTGGTGTTTGGGAGAGGAAAAGCACAACATTAGATAAGGAAAGGTCATTTCCACTTATGCCTGTGTTACGAAGGGCTTGGGTTAGAAAATCTTGGCCCCCCTTTTGTCTTGTATCTACACAATTTTAACTGCACATCTCGGAGTACTTTGTAAGAGAAGGTGAAGTGTCGTTATTCCCACCTAGGCCTACAGTGGCTAGTGGCAGCTTTTCAGAGGTGCTGAACATCCACACTTCACTAACGGTCATGGATGTCTGGCACCTCTGAAGATGTGTCCATAAGTGACTTCCCGAAGTGAAGGAGAAAGTCAGGGAATGCCTGGAAGAGATTGCGAGCCTGGTGCCTCCTCCCCGCAGAGCTCAGTTAGGAGCCAGCATGTAGGGGAGAGAATCCCCCCCATGGGGTTATTGTAACAACTAGAGAAATTCCCACTTGAAAAAATGGGGCTGAGAGGAAGGGAAGCCTAAGAGCACATCACAGCCAAGGTCTGTTAAGCCATGAAAGGAACTGGGTAGTTGAGAAGAACCGATTCTGCCTACCAGTGTCTGCACCATGTGCGGCCTCTGTAACCTTAAACTCTTCACTGTCTGAAAGACGTCCAGAATCCCCTCGGCTTTAACTCTCTCCAGGACAGTGCTCAGCGCGCAGAAGGTTCCTGTTCTTCCTGCACCGGCACTGCAAAGAGACAAACGAGAGAGCACAGCGAAGTGAACGTAAGCACAATGCGCATTCATGTGGCTGAAGAGACGCTCCAACTCAGGCGGTGGCAGGGAAATGATGGGGAACACGAACATTTTCAACTGTCTCCTTGGTGCAAAAAAGTGATGTTTATCTGCAATGTACAGACAGTTGTTTGTGTGACTCATCCCCTCTTGGGCACCAGCTGATGCTTGCCAGAATTAGGAGGCCAAACAGCTGGTCAGAAAGTGATGGAGGTTTGGTCCTCATGACACGAGTTGAGTGGGCTCAGGTCAGTTCCCAATTTCTCCACATCAGAAGCCCCACAAACCCAGCTGTCTCATGGTGGGTGGGGAGTTGCGGGCGGTGGCAAGGGCTGACAGGAGCCTGGAGACAAGGACGCCTGGACCCCTCCAGCTGCAGGGGCAGCACTGGGGGAAGTTCCCACCCTGCAGCCTCTGCTCAGCATGCTGGGGGCATCAGCCAGCAGCCTGGCCTCTCCACTGGCCTGCAGATCTATTATGGCACCCAAGCCCAGAGTGATACTGGCCCTACGTAGACAAGCTGGCACAGAATCGCAGATTAGGGTCAGGAGTGACTCGGGAGGTCTCTAGTCACCCCCCTGCTCAAAGCAGGGCCTGCCCCAACTAAATCATCCCAAGCCATAAGGCTGGAGATTCCACCAGCTCCCTTGGTAACAGGCCAGTGTTTTCCCACCTTCCTAGGGAAAGAAGTTTTGAGACCACTGCTCCCTGTTCTGTCCTCTGTCACCACTGAGACCAATCTAGCTCCACCCTCCCTGGAACCCGCTTCAGGTAGTGAAACTCTGCCGTCACTGTCAAACCCCCGTCACTCATCTTTTCTTCAGACTAAACAAGCCTGTTTCCCCCAGTTTCTCCTCGTAAGTCATGCTCCAGCCCCCTCATCATTTCTTATGCCCTCCACTGGACTGTCTCCAATTTGTCCACTCCCCATCTGTAGTGGGGAGCCCTGAACCGGACACACTACTCCACGAGGCCTCATCGGTGCCGAACAGAGGGAATCTCCTTGCTCGCCCTGCTGGCGAATCTCAAGGCTAATGGCACGCTGGCCTGTATTAGCAGCTTGGCAGTCAGGGTGCACAAATGACTTGCATAACAGCGTGTCCAGTCCCGCCTGACTGGGCTGTACCTGCAGTGCACAGTGATTGGGTGGTTCCCAGACTGCTGCTGCTGTTTCTGCACAGCTGCAATGATGTTGATCATCCCTTTCCCGTCACTGGGGATTCCCACTTCTGGCCAGCCATGGAAATGGAACTGTCGAATCTGCCGGCTCTTGTTTTCCTTGCAGGAGAGGAACAATGACAATTTCAGTACATGGTCCAATCTAGGTCCAGGTGCACAGCTGGAAACAGACCGTTCCAAGGGCTTGGGGAACCAGGTCAGGGGGAGGGGATGGTCGGAAGGGCAGCAGGAGCCAGCACCTCACAGGAGCTGTGCAGCGCACAGGGGAGACGGCTGGTGGGGTGTGCCCCTTGGACAGTGCTGGGAAGTGCAAGCAAGGGAGGACTGGGTGACCCGTGAGGGAACAAGCAAACAAAGTAGGATGGGTTGGATGTTAGCAGGGAGGCAGGAGGGCAGGCTGAGATTGGATGACTTGGTTTCTAGTGGGGTATGAGAACTCATCAGAAGTGGGGGATGCATGACCAGTGGTCAGCAGAACAGAGGGGTTACTGAGGAGGAAGAGGATAGGACAGTGATACACAAGAGGTGGGGCACAAGGGAGGGAACTAGCAACTGTGTCAACTGTGGAAGTGTTTGAAAGCAAAAGGATGGGCTGGGGGAAAAGGTGAGAAGCAGCATTCAACTCAGGGCTGCAGGAACGAGGAGAAGCAGGACGCCCAGAGACAGGACCCGGGTCAACGGAAGAATGTGCGAGAGATTCCAGAGCTACCCTCCATGGGTGTGCAAGAAAGATGCCTACCCTGGTGTTCGTCACTAGCAGATCCCTCACGGTGTAGCTCTCACATTCCTCTTCTTTCTTCAGCTCCACAGTGATGTCTCCGTAGGACACAGAGCCATCCGAGGGCCAGTACTGGGCACACTTCTCCTGAGAAAGCACAAGAGATGCAATAGGAGCAATAAGAGACACATCCATGGGGCAGAATGAAATCCCCACTCCCCACAGCCTGGCCAGAGGTGCTGCTAGGAGGAGACCTCAATACATCAGCCACAGGATCCCAGAGCAGGGAAGGGAAGGGGATAAATGCTCTAGCTGTGCGCAGGTGATGTTGCTCTCTAACGGCCAGTGCACAGACAATTAGGAGCGAGCATTTAGCTCTGGAAGTGTTTTGGGAATGGAATGTTCTGGATCCTTGTTCCAACTCCCCATGTCTGAAATTTATACCCTGCCCTTCAGTGTGAAGCATCTTTGGAGTAAAGCTAGAAGTTGGGCTGCAGTACGAGGCTCTCTAGACAAGGTCGGCAGGGTTAAACAGTGATATGATTCGGCATGTCTGGGAACACCAGAGCACTAGAACCATCAGGGGACTGCAGGGTCTTCCCTTGATTTTCCCACTGGTGATGGAGTCTTAATGAAGTTGTTTCCCACCATTTGCAGGGTTAGTTTATCCCAGGCTCTCACCTGGCCTCTTTCTTCTAGCTCCGTTAACATAACTATAGAGCAGGACTTCCACTCCCAGATCATCCTCCAGAAGTCCTCTGTCGTGTGCTGGAGAGGCCCCTGGCTGGCAATGTACGAGTCCTTCTGGCGATAACCCTGCAATGGCAAGCCACGGTTGTTGGGACGGCAGAACTGCTCACAGGCTGGAAATCACACGGGTGCTCTACGAGTTCATGGCAGCTGCTGTTCTGCCTGACAGCAATGCTGCAGTGAACACCTTCACGGCAGCCTTGGAAATATATCTAGAGAGGTTACTGTGACAGTGCAAGAGCACAAGACAGGTGTGAGAGGTGGTGGCAGGCGCACCAGTGTGAGAACTGGTTGGGACCTCACTGGGAGTCTTGGGAGTGGATCCCAGACTCTAAAGCACAGCTCACATGAAAGCAAAATGTTTGGCTTGATTTCAGGTGGAAACTGCCTCAGCTCAGCCTCCTTCATTTTTCTCCCCTACTGACCAGAACCTAAAATCCCTTCCCAGTGACAGCTGAGAAACTTGGCCCTTGTTTGCCTATGACCTGTGAATACCTGACTCCCTTCTGCACAGGCAGGGCAGGCATCAGTGCTGGGACAAGCCTCTCCATCTCTAACGTCTACGATCCAGTTTCCTTCTCATTCAGGTGCTGGACACTTGGTGACGTACAAATTACCTGGGGTAGTTTTCTGCTGTGTACGGCATGGCTTTCATCTCCTTGTCACCACAGACAGAATCACAGCAGTTAGCAACAGAACTGACTCGTTACATCGTCCCTACCAGTTCAAGATCAGATGGGAGGCAGACCTGTTTTAAATGTCATGGGATGGGGCTGCCACCACAGGGAGATTGCTCTACAGGGTAACGCATCATGTTCCAGTTTCTTGTATCCCTTAACACCAGCACATCACACGAGTAACTGTTCCCTACAGTGTTCCCTTTTCTCCCATTATCCAAGTATAAAAAGTCAAGATGCCAGCAGCTCTGACGTCATCTCCACTTCATCTTAAACCCAATGTGTCCAGACTTCCCAAGCCCACTTCTTAGCTATGCCTCATCACAGGCAAGTTGCTGGGCTCAGGCATCAAATCACACTGTCCCATATGGTGTGGTCCATCAATGAGTGCCAGCAGAAAGGACACAGATCATTAGGGTTCTTGTACATGTTAAATAAAGAGCCTTGCAGAATCTCAAGGATTTGCCTCTATCGTGTTGGGTGGCGTGTCTCCTCGCGGATCTTTGTCACGCTTTGTAAGTGGCCCACTCTGCTCACTTGGCTCTCGAAGAATCAAGCTGTAGCCCAAGATGCAAAGAGCCAGACATTGTGCGTCCAGCTTGCTCCACCAAACAATGGCCTCACTCCCCAAGCACCTTCCCCCTGGATCGCAAAGCCTCCCAGCAAGGCAGGCGCTCTCGTTTTCCGGTGGGGAAGACTGAGGCATTCAGAGTCGACTGGGGGTGGGAGCAGGGTCCATGTCTGCCTCTCCTTCAAGTTCCAGCAGTTGGGAAGAGGGCCTGGCTCCTGCAGACCTTGGGAAACCTGCAGTGGGTGTGAACTGGACTGCCTGGGGGTTTGGGGGAATTAAATAGGCTTCCTTCTACTTACTGTAAGGTCAGTATGAACAAAAACTCCACCAGAACCTCAGGGGGCTAACAGGACACACCCACAAAGCACCTCGAAGCTGTGGTAGGGCTGCCAATCCCCAGCAAGCTTGTTGGGGGCTGATGAAGCTTTTGGTAGATATTTGCCTTTATTACCGTGGGACACCTCCCTGGTCATGGGGTTACACCAAATGTGAGCCCATCTCTGAAGCATAAAGGGCTAAAGATGTAGGTCTTGTCTAACTCAGAAATAGTTCAAATGTAACTACACTGTTTTAGAAACTGATGTAGTTAAACAGCTGCCTGCCCCTTGTATAGGCACACTAATTCCAGTATAAAACGTTTACGCAAAGGAGATAGCACCAGCATTAACTAACATGACGTCTAAAGTGATGTGGTTAAATCTGGACCAGACCCTGCTGCTTCTGTAGTGGAAAGAAAGCTTACATCTCCTGTGTGCCTGTGAGGAGTTGTACTGGGCTAAGCAGAGCCAACAATTCAGAGTGACACCAAATTACAAAGTTGCCATCTTTGGAAATTAGGCTTTAGTCAGCGAAATACTGGTCCTGAGCACTAGCTCACAGCCAGGGCTGCCCAACAGCCAACCAGTTTTTATCTCCTCTTTGCAGTTTTTGTTACAAAGTGAAAAATGCCAACACCAAACAATCAAATATTAGAAGCTTTTCTGGATCCTGAAGAGTGCCTGGTTTTAGGATGCCATAATTCAGGAATCCCTTCTTTGATCCCTGGGCCCAGGCTTAATCTACCGATTTAAGATTGATGTGGCTTTCACTGTTGATTTTAAGAAGTGAGGAGAAAAACCAAGTCAGCTTACACAGTAACACAATCTCCAGCACAACAAGACAACTGCTGTTCCACAACCAAGAAACCTTCCTGCTTCCAACAGCCAAAGTTCCTGTTGTTCTCCATCAGTGTGCGGTGAGAATACAGACACTTCGTCATCTGGATCATGTCAGTCAAGCAGAGTTCAGCAGAGGCAGGAAATTGAATTCTCCAGCTGCCCACATCACATCAAGGGCTTTCTGACCGAGATTCATGACAAACAAACAGGCCTCGGATGCCGGGCAGCTGCCTCTACTCTACTCTACTCGAAACTGATAAGAAATTAGTGTAATGGTAGATGAGCAAACTGGGACCCACCCTACAGGATGATTCTCCTTAGAATGTGACTAGGCCAGGGGACAGATACCTTGGGCCACTGTGACTGTGAGACCATGCCTTTCCACTTGCAGGCGCTGCGCTGAATCCAGCCCAGGACACTGATTGTCAAAAAATGACTTGCCTTTGGAAAGAACCGTAATCTGGGGGTGAGAGACAAGCGACCTATCTCACTCACTCACTGCTGGCTAGACTGCGAGTAGATGAATGCTAAGGAAAGGCATCCCGCGGACATGAACAAAACCACCTGCCAGCAAGGGCTGTGCAGTCGAGCCCTGGGTGAGTAAATGATCTAATCTCACTGATCCGCTATTGTCAAAGGCTTTGAGATCTGTGTATTGCTATGCCACTGCATTGTCTGGTGGCCAAAGGAAAGGAGTCTGTAGTCCCAGTTCTATGCCTGGCAGATAGAAACCACTAAGCTTGGTGTGAGGCTCAGCAGGGGACCTGCTGAGGGCTGTTGAGATTGAACTCGCCCTTCAGGTGATGGGGAGACACGTGGGCAGGACAGCATGGAAGCTCACACTGTTTCTGCCTGACCTGTACACATTTAGGGGATCAGCAGGAAACTCCAGTCCCCAGTCAGCCCAGTGCCTCCCATCAGCTCTAAATACAAAGACAGAGAATGAGGATTACAATGAAAAATGCAGCTTTTCAAGACAGCCCCATCCTGGTTACGGGGCCAGTCTGAGGTGGAGGGCACTGGCAGAGCATGAACAAGAAACAAGAACTTACATCGATAAAGGAGGCGTTGACGTAATCGGTGTATTCCTCCCCTCTCTTCACTGGAATGATCACTCGATTGAATTCATCTGAAATAGAAGCCAAACAAGCAGGCTGGAGTTTCGGGGAACACAGGCAGCCGCCTTAGGATGGATGGGCAGGCACCCCCAGGGGGCCAGTAGACTGAGCCAGTGGAGACGGATGGCCCACTGAAAGGGAGCTAGCCTGGGACTCAGGAGACATCCATTCAGTTTCTCTCCCACTCCCTGTCTTACCCTGGCAAAACGATTAGTCCTTCCGTAGCTCAGTGCAAGTCTTAAACCACCACTACAGATTCCCCACGTCATACAATCGTGAAAGGTTTTGTACAAGGTATGCTGTGGGAGGTGTCATTTCAAAAGTTTTGCTCTGTTGAACATTAATATCCTATTGGATTTGATGTTCCATCATTGTATGTGAAATTATGAAGTTGTGTGTGTGCTACTGAAAGATGTGAGGTAAGAAGCACCCACAACCAGCTTTTCAGGTACAATAATGGAGTGGCCAGATGTCCTGATGGCCCCTTAAGGTGAATCCACTCTTCCAATGGCCATCCCAAAATACTTCCCAGGGGAGGCGCGCACACAATGGATGCTGCTTGATCAGTGGGGAAACCCCCCTCATGTCACGTGCGTAGAGCCTTCACACGCTGTAAGAAGCTATAAAAGTGGGGAAGTGACATCGTCATTTGGCTTTTCTCCCCACACAACTCAGCACCTGCAGGAAAGTCTGGAAACCAAAGGACTTTGAACAAGGAGGGGGCCACAGTCATCTGCAGTCTGCTTGTATTGTCTGTCAGCATGAGATGTTGCTTGATTTAAATCTTGTTCCAAATGCAGAATTTACAAACAAGTCTGGTGGCCCTTTTAAAGACTAACAAATTTATTTGGCACATGAGCTTTTGTGGGAGAGAATCCCACTTCCTCAGACATTTGGAGATAGGGAACTTCTGTAAGTTTCTCATCTTCCAGCATCTAAGGAAGTGGGATTCTCTCCCACGAAAGCTCATGAGATAAATAAAGATGTTAGTCTTTAAAAGGGCCACCAGACTTGTTGGTTTTGCAGCACTAGGCTAATATGAGTCCCCCTTTGGAACTTGTATAATTTAGATTGTGAAGCTGTTTTTATTTCTTTGGTAACTATTCTGATCTTTTATGCCTACCACTTATAATCACTTAAACACTATCATTCTGTAGTTAATAAATGTGTTTTAAATTTTACCTTAGAACAGTGGGTCTTAGTTACATGTTGGGGAAACCTGCTCAGTTAAAGGCTGGTGCATGACCTCTTCACATCAAGGGAGGGGCAGACTAAACAGTGACCTTACGCTGGCCAGATTTCTGACCAGAGCAGGACTGTTCAGAACTGGAATGTAAAGCTGGGAGCTGGAGCGACCTAGTTGATACCTCTCTCTATTGTTGGTCACGAGGGAAAGGAGAGACAGCATTCCCGTACCTCAGTTGCATGTGCGCCTGCCTGTGAATGTCTGCGTGAGCACTCTACCTGCTAGGTCTGTAGCTAGCTGACAGTGTCAAGGAGACAGAGGCAGCTCAAGAAAATTTCCCTACTGTCCAGCTGGGTGCAGGGCTCTGCATGTTGCTGGGACTAGGAGATAACAGTGCCTGGTGGAGTCCACTGCTTATCATTGCCAAGATCTAGCTCAGGCTGGAGAGTTAAGGGGGCAGCATCCCACAGCTTCCAGGCTGCACCCTGGGAGGATTCCATCCAACACAATGGAGATCACAGCATCTCCCTAACTCCAAGGGCTGTCGTGTGGACACACTCATTAAAGAGTGAGGGGGAGAGGGTGCAGGGATGGAGGGTCATATAGCTCCTCCGAGAGATAAATAATGGCATTATGGCATACTAAGGCAGAGTGAGATATCCTTGTGCTGGGGAAAACTATGGCTGTAGCTGCTCAGAAATTTACTTTGGGGGAAAAATGACTACTGGCTCTTTAATTCTGAAATATTGAAGTTTCACTTGAACTGAGGATCCCAAATTTTGACCAGCTCTGTTCCTAATCCATGCTGGGAAACGGGCATCGTCCAGCATGGCCTGCCAGGCTCAGCATGAACATAGCAACTATTTATCCCTTCACCATCTCTGTTCAAGACGGCACTGGTAACTGCCATCTTAATTCTCTCAAATGACAGCTCAAATTAAGTCTCTAGCCCTCATGGCTGCAACCTGAAATGCACAACAAGAAACCATTGCAGCACTGTCTACCCAGCAGTGAACTGCTCCTTTCCAGACTAAAGGAGTGTGGAATCTCAAGTTCAACAATGACAACTTAGAAGTCAGATTTGCTGACTATTTCACAGATCAAGGAAGGGAAGGAAAGGGAAGAGATGATCTGATGACTCTGGCACAGTGTGCTCAGAGTGACCTCTCATTTTGGTGTCACTAGTGGGCTGGGTTGAGGTGAGTCCTACTGCTCACCCCCCCTCCCTCCCCCGTGTGAACCCTCACACACTATCTAGACACAGTAGGAGGAAAATCATCACTTGGAGCACATGGAGCCAAAATCAACATGGCCTAAACCACTAGTAATAGCTATTGTATTGCAGGAGCATCTACGACATGGGGTGTCAACGTATTATCCACTGCGGGCCACACATGCTGCTCTCTGTGTTACAGGGGCCACATCCACACGATATAGAAACCATCCTGCCTGGTCAGGCACATCCCTCGACTCCTGCTCCCAGACAGTCAGGGGCAGGGGTGAGCCCAACCATCGTGCCATGGGGGACCCTAGCTGGGAAGCTGCCCATCTCCACCCTGCACTAGCTCCTCCCCTGGATGGGGCTTACAGGACAGGCACCCGCTCTGACTGCAAGCTCTGTGTCCGGGCACGGACTGCAGGCGCTGTCCGCTCCGACAGCCCAGGGCACATTGCAGCCTGCTCAGCCCCCCAAGAGGGGCACATGGTTGTGACACAGCCCCCCATTTCTCCAGACTCCCCAGCCAGAATGCCCAGAAGCCAGGAGGCAGTCCTTTCCCCACCCCAGCCCTCTACATGAGTGGGCCCCAAACTTCTTCTGTCATGTCCCCCACCTAGTAACAGAAACCACCCACATACCCCTAACTGCGATCAGGAGTCACAAGGCAGGGTAGCACTCCTCACCCCCAAACATCCATCTGCACCCTCCTAGGGGGTGCACCCAGGGATTAATGTAAGGGGGAATGAACTGGAGGGCAGTTCTGGGGCTCCCTATTTTTAGGCTGGCAGCATTCCAGTGGCCCTAAAAATAGAGGAACCCACCTGAACGCTGTGTTCTGGGGCCCCACTAAAAATAGCACGAGCAGCCTGAACAGAGAGTTCTGGTGGCTCCACCTTAATCCTTGTTCCACCTTAAGATCAGCCAGAGAGCTGCGGCAGGCTGAGGGTTTGTGAATCTCCCCCCTGCAAGGCGGTGCCACTTGTGGCCAGAAACAGCTTCCAGCCGGGCAGCCAGCCTGCAAACAGCAGAGGTAAAGGCTTTGGGGGGACTGCTGGGGGTGGCTCTGTGTCTGGGGATGGGTAGTGGGGGGTCCACCTGTGTCGAAGGGGGGCTCACCCGTGCAGGAGGGCTCTGGCACCCACCAAATTACACTTGAACCCCTGGGTGCACCCCAAGGTTTGGGGACCAAGGCTCTGTCCCTGTTCCCTTCCCTATTGTCCCCTGCCCCAACCAACCCCTAACCTCCTTCCCCATTCCCCTTCCCCTAGTCCCCCATGGAAACTACCAGTTGTACAAGAACAGGACCCAGCACATGTAGAAGATACCAACAATGGGTGCTGGGACCAGGAAGCAGCATCCAGGAGCTACCAACCTCAGCCAGAAGAGAGGCTGAGCGAGCCCGTGCAGTGTGGGAAGGACAGAGCCTCCTTCTCCACCAACAAGCTGAGCAGGGCAAACCCTGCTTGGCGACCACAAAAATCAGGTGTGGGGACAACAACCCTAACAGAAGCCCATGGCTGGTGCAGGCTGACGACCCAGTGTTTCCCCAGCTTGTACTGACCAGACACTGCCAGGTTCCCTTTTCAAACAAACCTTCTCCGGGAACAACAGACACCTCTCCACCCTATACAGCGCGTCCTTGCAGCTCAGGGAGGGAGACGCAGCAGGCTGAACCCGGCCTGTCCTGCTGGAAGAGGCTCCAGGCACCATTTCTCCTCAGCCATGACCAAGGAGGGAGGCAAACTTGGAATGGTTTTAGCACACAGCCAGGCTGCTGCTGTGTGTTAGCTGGGCCACTGGAGGCCTGTGGGTTGAGAGCCACTGATCTAGGATCAGGGCTAGACACTGCACAGATAATAATAAAGGTAGTCCCTTGTCCCAGACAACTGTCAGCCTAGAAGACAGACAGGATGCAACAGGCAGATAAGACAGAAAAAAAACCACTTGTCAAGCTGCGTTTTGCGGTTCTGGCTCTTTTGTCTCTTAGGCAGGCTACTGTGTGCTGTGCAGCAGATCATCTCTCCTAGTTTGCAAGCTACGGCCCAGCTTCTCACAGACACCAAGAAAGGAGCACGTGGCCTGTCAGAGGGTGGGCTGGCCCTAACAGCCAGGCCCTGCCCATCTCCGCAGGCGGAGGGAACAAATACAGAGGTCATGTGGTCAAAGCACGCGACTGGGAACCTGGTGTTCTAGCAGATGTAGAAGGCAGCCTGAGCTCAATGACAGAGTTGAAGGAGGACTCAAAGGCGTGGGGTGGGAGACCCAGCTCTACACAGATACACGGGCCTCTTAGCTTCCAAGCAAAGTGCCAGGGGGTTTGAGAGTGGGGGGCCAGCTGGCTGGAGGAGAGCCTTGGCAGGTAGGTCTAAGAGCCTTCCATCAAGGCTGTGAGCCAGCTATGAAGCTGGGAATGTTTTCAGCTTTGTTAATAGATCAGATTCCCAAAAGGAAGTGTGACTAGGAAACACCAGCTGTGTGATTTTTTCTAAACTGCAGAAAGGGAAACTGAGGCAAGGCAGTGTCCAAAGGCAGACTGGGTAAATGCAGCCACAGCCCCAATGCTCACAAACCGTTGCTGAGTCCCCACGCATTTCAGGATCACTTCAAACTCACCTTGTTTGTTTTCAAAACCTTCCACCTTGCCCACACCACTGTGCTCCCTCCAGCTCATTCACTCACTAATGTTGGTGCAAAAGCCGCTTCCTCAGCACCTCCCGATGCCTTTTGTCCTCCCAAATGACTTGCCCTCTACAGTTAAGTTCTCTGAGTGTACCTCTGCCCTGGGCAGGATGGAATTAAAAAACTCACATGGAATTATTTGAAGCACCCTGTTTTTCTTCATGTTTGCTGGCAAGTTGCCTGTTCTCATCTTATCATTCTGGATTTTGATTGAAGTTAGTTTCTGCAGGGGGATGAATAAAAATCAGCCAACAACCTTCCAAGTGACCCAAGCAAGCCAACAGCTTAAAGAGTCAAAATGCCCTGCACCGGTCCAAGCCAACTGCCCCGAGCCCATGTCCCAAGGCCTCATGCCCAATTGAGCCTGCCTGACTGGCCACTGAGGCCACACACACGCTGCCCCACGTCACTCCAAGCCAACTGTGCCCCACTGGTCCAACTGATCTGCCCTGAGCCAAAGTTCCTAGCCACTGGGATACGCACTAGGACAGGGAGCTCAGGCCTTCCCCACTGTTACTCTAGACCATGTCTCCCCCCTTTACGCACTCCACTGCACATCTGTGACCCCATCCGTACTCTCACAAGGGCAGTCAGGAAATCTGGCTCAATTCTTGGCGCTGCCAAAGATGCCCAGGGTGGTGTTGGGCCAGTCACCTCATCTCTGTCTGCCTCTGGTAAGTCAGGGACAGAAACAATTGGCTCCTGCTGATCTCTGCAAGGTGCCGAGACACAGGCCCGCTGACGGGGCTCTAGATCCCAAGGCAGAACACTCCCGCCCCACCTCTTCCATCCTGGCCCTGCCCAGACTGCCCCAGGCCCCTCCTCTCCTCCACACTCCCTTTCCCTTAGGTGGCAAGTGCTGGCTGGGCTGGGAGGACACAGTGGGTGGCTGGGGGGGGAGAAGGGGCATGCCTGTAGTGAGAAGGAGAGAGGTGGAAGTCGCAGTGGAGGGGTGGGGGCTGAGCAGGGAGGGGAATACAGCTGCAGGGAGGCTGAGCTGGGAAAGGGCGTGAAGAAGAGAGAAGGGGGGAAGCAGGGAAATGGGCTGGTCAGGAGGGATGCAGCGGTAGGTGATGTGGATGGGGCCTGGAGGCAGGCGTCATGGACAGAAGAGGTGTGAGGGAAGCTCACCTCCCTGCGGGGAAGCTCTCCCACTGCTGCCACAGCCCTGGCCCCTTTTAGAGCTGCCAGGCCACTGGGCACTGGCTCTCTTTGCCAGGCTGTCAGTGGACCTGTGGTGTCAGTACAGTGACAGGGGCCCTGCGGAGTGGCTAGACAGAGAGAACCCGCTCTACTTTACAAGTCCAGAATGCTGGGCCGGGAACCAGCATTGAGAAGTGAGGAGGTACCAAGATCTATGAGTTCCAGCTTTGAAAAACTTGCTTCTGTCAGGAGTTCCACTGCTTCTCAGTCTACAGCAGCATTCCCTAGCCCTTGGGCTTGCACACCCCCACCTGACTCCTAGCCTCGGTGAATTCCAGGTGTCACTGACAGAGAAACTCGTGGATTATTCCACACACCCCAGAGAGAGGGACTGGAGCAAAGGGCCTGCTTTGATTAGCGAGTTGAAGAACAGATCACTGGTGCCCGGGAGGGCTGTTCTGTCAAATCTGGCCATCACTCCCTACAGAGTGCCTGCTGGCTCTGGAGGAGATCGGATGCAATATTTATGAGCTGCTTGTCCTGGTCTCTCTGCAAAGGCATGGCTCTGGCACACTCACCTTGAACTCCTCCTCCAGCCCATTGCTGCTGGTCCCTGGCACTTTGTTGTAGATTTTTTGGAGGTGGATCTCCAGCGAGGTCACCTCCAGTTCGGTGTCACCATACAGATAGTGCTCCAGAAGTGCTTGGTATATAAACACATACTGCATCTGAAAAGGAAGGGGGGGTTACTGGGAGAGCCAGCAGATTCCAGACCATGCTTTGAAACTGTTCAGCTCCTTGGTTTTAGGCCAGGTGTGTGCACGGGAAGGGTAAAAGCTCGAAGCCCAGGCTCAACCTCAGCAAAACCACTGAGTAAATGAGCTGGATCTGGAGCCTACTTCTTCTCTAGTAAAGTTAATGGGACCTGGCCCCCATCTGGAGAGGCTAAAACTCTTTACAACACAATCTTAGCGACAAACTATGGACAAGGCCATAGGCTGGAAGATCAGAAGATCCTCGTGGCTGAGGGAAGCAGGATGGGGGGATAAGGGCTGCTCTATACACCTGGAACAGTGGAAAGCGACTCTGGGAGGAAGCTCTGGCTGCCAGGCAGCATTACACAGCTATTCATACACGAGCCTTCCCTGTCTATGTGGAGTGGGAAAGTCCATGTGCTCCATTTAAACTGCTGAACACAGCTGCAGCTACAGGCTTCCCAGAGCTGGGCTCCCAAACCTTGATCTATCCTAAATCAGAGGCTACTTTTTAGAACATTGGCCTTGCCCTCTGTGCCTCAGTGTCACTGGCCGTAAAATGGGTTCGTGACACCTGCCTGCCTCTCAGGCTTAGTTAAGGTTTGCAAAGGGTACGAGGATCCTTACACGAAGGGCATTATAGAAGGCAAAGTGTTACTATGAGCCAAGCTCCAGTAACAGATGAAAGACATCCGAGGTCTGGAGGAACGAATGGAGGTTCAGGAGGCAGTAGGTTAGCCTCTGTCAGCTACTCTCTGAGTGCCCTTGGGCAAGTCACTTCACGTATCTGTGTCTCAGTGCCTCTTCTATAAAACGGACACGAGACTAACCCGCGTCACAGGGATGCTGTAACTGACTAGCTGCTGCGTGCCCAGTGCTCAGAGCGTGGGAAGTACCCCGTCCAGGTCTGTCAAATGGACTTACATCGGTCTGTACCATCTGGCAGCGCTGAGCCCGGATCCGGCTCACGAAACCGTACACGTCCACCTTCCTCTCTGCATTCATCATGTCCAGCATTGCGTCAATGACGATAAAAGTGCCTGTGCGTCCTACCCCAGCGCTGTAACACCGGAGGGGGCAAGCGGTTAGTGCAGCTGCCATTGGGGGATGGCTCCCTGGCCTGCTCCCAGAAAAGCCAAGAGGCTACATCAGCTCTCCCTAGACAAGCAGCTCAATCCATTCTGGATGAGAGAGGAAGGGAGCTCTCACCCAGCTATGACAGAGGCTGCTCCCGGGCCCAAAGGCCACAGCTGAGACGGACCTCACACTCTTCAACAACCCCACCTGCTGGGGGGATTCAGCGCATGAGAGCACAGCACAGGCCACAATGAACCCCCGAGTCAGCCCAGGCTGTGCCTGCTGCCTAGGATGTTCTCTGCCCCCAGCTTCCTTCCAGCCTACCCTCTTCCCCCACAGGGGCGAGCCTCCGGCAGTCAGTCACTGACAGACCAGAGCCCAACTCCACCACTCCTCGCTCAGAGCCTGGCCATGCTCTGGGTTTCTGTTCTCAGTGCTCAGCACTGTATCAAGGGGAGATGAGATTAAGCAAAGATCTGCTTCCTGGAAACTTTCCATGGAGCCGCGTAGACTCCTTGGAGCCGCATCAGGGAGACACTGAGTACCGTGCACTATGGGGGGGGGGGGGGAATCGGCATCTGTCCTGCAAGAGGGTTTTGCCCAGCATCCTCTCCCAAATCCTCTGTAGCTCACCCTGTTACATTGGCTGCCATGCTCCTCCCTAGAGGTGGCTGCACATCAGTTCCACTGGGGCCTTATGGTTTGTGAAGGTTGGAAAGCTCTCCAGAAGTGACCAGCACTCCAGGCAGCACTGTCTCAAGGCCAGAGTGGGGGAATGTGAGTCAGGTGATCTGGGTCCAACCACCAGCTGACACTTGCCACCATGACCTGAGCAAATCCTGGTGCATTGCTGTGCCTGGCTGGCTCCCATGAACGGTTGGGAGACACTGTGTATCCAATAGAGTGGACAGTACTCCCAGCAAACTGTGCAGCCCGTTCTTCCAGGAGCCTGAAGCTCTTTGCTGTGTCCAGGAGTCACTCCATTAAGGGTTGAAGTCCAAATCTCAAATTTTGGATGCTGGAATGGTCTAGCCCACTGTGAGAGATGCTGCCCCCTGGTGACTGGCCCTTCAGAGTAGCCATGTGAGCTGTTATTACTAGTTGCCAGCCATGGACTTTGGTCACAGGGCTCACGTGAGGCATGCGCTTTGGGAGGCAAAAAGACAGGGCTCTAGTCCCAGCTCCCGTGTATGTGATTTGTACATGACTGTGGCTGTGGCCTGCAGCTCGTGGGGTGAATCCAGTGTTGGGTAGCGAGGATCTCCTCTGCCCACCCCTGACAACCTTGGACAGGGGCTGGAACAGCCTTTCCAGGTAACCCCCCAGGAGTAAGCAGGCAGAGATACATGAGGTAGAGGGAGGGCTCTCTGGGAAATGAGGCCCTGGACTCACCTACAGTGTACGACGATCGCCCCTGCATACTGGGGGTTACATGTCTTCACCTTCTTCAGGAATTTCAGCATCCCTATGGGGGTGAAGGGGACCCCAAAGTCGGGCCAGCTGGTGAAGTGGAACTGGGTCACCAGGCGCTGAGGCTTTTTGTTTGTGACGTCGCCTACCTGTGGTGGAGCACGTGTCATGGTTACAGTCAGACACTCAGCTCTGGCCCCTTCCCCAGAAAAGAGAGCAGGGCAGGCTTCTGGTTCCAGAACTCTGGTTCAGGGTTCAAGCAGCCTTAAAGTTTGAGCATGAGGGTTTTGGGGCCAGATTCGAGGTTCAAACTTGGCTCTAAAGACCCAACTGCTAAAAATCAGGCCTTGCACTCACTGGTGCTCTGAACTCCAAGGCTATGAAATCTCAGGGAACAGCCTGGCTGACACCTCAGCACATCTGAAGTCCTGGGACCAGAGTCTCAGCTAAAGGGAAGCCAGTAGAGCTAGACCAATCTCCACTAGCTAGGCTGTGTCCCCTGACACTTGCTGAGAAGGGGGCAGACTTCTGCTGGGCCCCACAACTCCTTTAAGTCTTTTTGGAACCTGTAACTGTCCTATAGCGCACTCTCAATAAGGTGATGCCACTGGAAACTCCGAAGCCAGAAACCAATGTTTGGGGCGGCAGGAACCATGCTGGCTACTTAGCTTCCATAGCAGGAATTTCATTTTACATTTCAAGCTGAATCAAGCAAGGTCAAAGCTTCTGCATTTTCCTCCTACACAACCTCAAAGCACAGAGTGACCCAGCGCTCTAACTAGTGGTTTGCTCAGCAGGACATAATGGGGAAGGTTTTCCCTGCTCCAATTCCACGGGAAATGTTTCACACAGCTCTACTGATAACTTGTTCCAACATATCAAGGGGAGGCAGCGGTAAGCACAGAAACATGGTCCTGCTGTCAGTGCATCAGGCTGGGATTTGGGAGATCCAAGTTCAATTCCCAGTTCTACTAAAAACTGCAGAAATGACACTGGACAAGTTGCTCACCAGCTGTGCCTCAGTTCCCCCTCTGTATAATGGGATAACAGCACTTCCCTGCTCCTCAGGGTGACAACGGGCATTCTGTTTGTGCTGGTGACATGCTCAGATTTATGGCAAGCGAGGCCACAGAAACAGAGGGCTAAAAAACAACTGTAGCTTTGGACTCCATCTCAGCTCCTGATATGTCTGACATTTCACGAAGCACATGCAGCCATGTGCTCCATAACAGAGAGTGAGGGCCCGGGTGCAAAATACATGCAGGTATCCTGGGAAACTGCATGCTCAGGGGTAATTTAGGCCTTTATCAGACCAGCTGGGTGTGCACCTGCCCCATTTCCACATGCAACTGTGATAACTTCACCCATAAAACTGTGTACGCTAAGTAAAGTGCATCTGGTCCATGCTCAGCTGGTGTAAATCAGTGTATCTCTGTGGTGCAAACAGCTGAACTCAGCTCATGACAGAAGAGTGTTAAGTGTCCCATTATCGGTGTTATTAATGACACTTGTCTATAAGCAGCTCAATCCTGTTTACACAGTATACGTAGTCTACTTAATGTGAACTAAATTAACCTGCTACTGCACTGTCTTGTAAGAATGAAGATCTGTACACACTGCATGAAACTAATGAATGCTACCTGTATTGTCTTCACTTTTCTAACCCTGTTATAACGAATGGCCAGACTTCAGGCTTCCCAGGGTTTGAACCTAATACCTGCTCTGATTTGCTGTTACTGTATGACCTGAGCCTATGTTTTACGCCCCCTTGTATTTATTTTCATTCCATTCTGTAAGTTCTCCCATCTTTGAAGCATCTGACAAAGCAGGATTTTCTCCCACGAAAGCTCATGCAAAAAATAAATCTGTTATTCTTTAAGTGACACACGACTAACACAGCTATCACTTTGGAAACTGCTTTATGCAAGTCAGTGTAAGTGGTTACTTGTGTATGCCTGGGAGTACAAAGTTAACTTCAAAATGGGAACTCTGAGGACACATGCTGGGCTAAGGACAATCGCTAGACCACACTAGGAGCAATCCTGCACCTTTGCTCCATCTGAACACTGACTAGGGAGTTCTAGATGCAGTGACAAACATCCCCCAAAAGCCATTTTGGGAAGCCCTGAGGAGCTTACAAAGAGACTCTGAGGAGACTGGTAGATTGCTACACATCTGCTTATCAGCTGGACTACAACTCTGATTCATCCCAATGCAGGTTATCAGCTTTAATCTCAATAACTCTTATTTTGGCTAGTGTATCTATAGTTTTGTTACCAAAAAAACCCCCCAAAACAGGCTACACCATTGTCTCTAGTGAGACCTGAAGCATATCTTAACCTGGGGATTAGTGACCAGCCCTCTGGGGCAGGAAGTAACCTAATATATGGTGAATTTGATTTAATAACCTTTCATCACACAGTCCTTTGTGTTGTGAGATGGGGTGGGATGTAAAAAGGGGCTGAGATACCTGGCACTGTGATGAAACTAATCTAGCAATACAGGAGTACTGCGCTTGTTCCTGGCTTGGGGAATCTGGTGATAGACAGTACCACTGGTTTGGGGTGTCTGCTCTACCTTCTGACAGTCTGTCCTGAGTCTGGCATTCTTAGCTGTGCACCACTCCAGACAGCGTGATGATCGCCACAGACTCCAACAAATGGCATGCCGACTACATGCCAGCTGAGGAGGTGGCCTAAAAACTAAGCTGAATAAATGCAAAAAGCTACAGTGAAAGCGGAGTGAGGACTTTGTAGTTATTTCACTCTCAAAACTCTCAGGGTGCAATTAGTAACACAGGAAGAGCTATTTCCCCCCCAGTGTATGGATTTTATCATGACTGCATTATTTGAAAAGACACACAACCCATCCCCACCTGCCAACCCTAGCTGGAACATTTTGGGGAATTGTGGAAGTTTGGGGCTTTATAGTGAGTCAGACACTTGTTACAGGTAGACACACTCTTGTTCTCTCCTGTTGTTCAATGGGAAGTGGTGAGGATAGTGGGGAAGCAAAAGGATGTAACTGAACCATGATACCTGTTGAATGCAGAACTTTCTCACAGTGTAGTCAACCAAGACGGTCACATCCTCCACAGACACCCGGATGTTCCCGTAAGTCCAGCAGCCCTGATCTGGCCAGTACTGAGCACATTTACACTGGAGAGAAATGACACAAAGGCAAGGCAAGGAATTATTTTGGGGAACCTCTCTGGCCTGTGCTATATGAGAGGTCAGATTATAGGATCATGGTGGTCCCATCTGGCCTTAGAATCCACTTCAATGGAAGCCAAGTAGGCCCTGACTGTTTGCATCCTTGTGTGTGGCGGCTGTCACACCTGTCAAGGCCAGGAACTGGCAGAAACTCATGTCTCCATTGTACCACAAACCCCAACACATGGATAACCCAGCCTAAAGCAGTGCTGCTGTCTGTCCCTCTCTGGAGGCTGGATCACATGTAAACAGCCCTTCTAGGGGCTTTATACCAGGGGCACGTACGTTGCCTAGCTGTCTGGTTTGCTTGGGCTTGTCCAGGGTGCCACAGGCCCAGCCATTCCCCAGGCCTCTATTCACCACCACGGCAGGCTACATGTTTCTTCCTGACATTCACCTCTTTTCTCTCTTTCAGGTTGGTCACCATGACGATCGTTGCTGTATTCTGCTCCCAAATCATTCTCCAGAAATCATTCACGGTTTCTTCTTTTGGTCCTAAACCAACAAAGAGCAGACACAGCAATTACACACTGGGAAGGCGCAACACACAGACCCTAGTAAAAACTGCCACGGGGAGGCCCATACAGAGCTGTTAATGACCGTGTACCAATGTAATAGGGTTTCCACTTTTTGTCACAAGGTGGCAGCAAAGGCTACTCACATTACAGCTGTATCTTTAAAAGCAGGGGTCTCAAACTCAAATCGCAAGGGCCATATGAGGACTAGTACACTAGCCCAAGGGCCACACACTGAAACCTTTCCATACAATGATATCGCAAAAATCAACAACAGTAGTGTTGTTGCAAGCCACAGGAAATAGCTTTAGGGGCCGCATGTTTGACACCCCTGTTTAAAAGGAAGTAGGTGCATTTTATGACCAGGAATTATGCTAGTGGCACTGCAAGCTGGGATAAATGTGAAGGGGAAACTGAGGCCCAGAACAGTGAAATGACTTGCCAAGGTCACATTAGGAGCCTATGGCAGAATCAGAAGCAGACCCCAAGAGTCTTGCCTGCCTGCCAGTCCTGAATTTTAATTGTACAATCTTCCTTAAATTTGGTCCTCGTAAGAGTAATTACCAACTGCTTGCCAGACAAGCTGCTGAGCTATACCTAAACCGACTGTGGCTGTGCTGGGTGAGACAAAGCACACATTTTGCCCTCCCTTATGCACTAACACTACTTCGCTGAAATTTTGCTTCAAGTTACAACTGCCAGTGGCCCATGGGCTTGCCACAGCAAGTGATGACCAGCTGCCTCCATGGAGTCCCCTTGTGCCAGCAGCCAGGATGAGGCACAGTGGGGTAGGAAAGGAGCTGCTCTGCAGCTGACACCACCAGAACATCCTCCCTTGCTGGTGTGCTCTTCCTACAGCAGACAGAGCCAAGCAGGTGTACATGGTTGACAAACCCTGCGCTCTGGACTTGCTTAGAGGGGAGTGTGGCGGGGTGGGGGTGGGGTTGACAAACTTTGAGAACTCGTCTTCCTGCTAGTATCCAACAATCCTTCCCCTGTAAGGAAGGAAAAATCCCTACACACTGAGTGTTGCAATTAAGTTTCTCTCTGTTGACCTGCTGTATTTTAGTGGTACTCCATTGTCTACTGATACCTAAAGGAAGTGGAGTTTAGACCACATCAGCCTAAACTGTCTCCACATCAGCAGATTCTCCTGCTTTTATTATGAGATTTAATCAAGGCCAACAGCTTACGGTATTTCCAGGAAGTGGTACAGACCTATACAAATTGTAACAGCCCTGCATTTACACTAGCTGGGATATGGGGCTGTGAGTACTCAGGATCCTCATGCTTCAAGGCACAAGCTGACCATCATTTGAGGTCAGGAAGGAACTTCCTTGACCTTTTCACTAAAATCTAATACTGCAGAGGTACATTTCCAGACGCTGGCACTTTCCTTTGACGTATCCAGCACCGAACTTGTAGACGGATCCACAATCTATCCACACTATGGCATTTCCTACATTCCCATCTCAGGCTCCCTGGATTTTGATCAAGATGATGGGTCCACTGAGCTACTGGTAAAATTTCACAATTTCACACATGAGGGAAGAACCAGCCCCCACCAGGCTGATGCTGTCCTGACACAGTAACTAAAGCAGCTAATAGATTTTTACCTTGCGCAGCAATAAACTTGTTTTTTTCTTGGTACCCCTGCAGAGACACAAAAAGAGAAAAAGACACCACAGTGAAAGAGCAGCCTCCCTCCACAGCACTGTGCCATGTTCACACTGGCAAGCATACAAGGATTCCCTTCGCTGCTGTTTGGAGATGACACAGTATTGCTTTCTCAACTCCTTTGAGCCTGGTGGCTTGGTAGCATCCAGCCAGGAGGAATCTTGTATTAGCGGGGAAGAATGATCAGTGAGACCTAACTCAAGAGCTGAAGGACCTCTTTCCCCATTAGCTGTAAGAGCCATGCAGTTTCAACTGGATATGGCGTTCTTCATTTGCTTCACACCAAGCTGTCAGCTGTTAAAAAGCAGTTGATGTCTTGCATCCCAGAGACAGTTGCAATTCCTTGGTGGGTGAAGTGTCCGTATTTATAATGCAGCAACTTCCATCGTGAAGGATCCCACAGCACTTTACAAACTCCACCTACCCTAAGCCACTCTCTCTCTTTTTCAAAATACACCAGGGTCCTCCAGGATGACAGGTGGTATAGCCAACATTATATGTCCTTCCCCAAGTAGGTGGTGCTGGGCTTTATGTGGAACAGCTCTGCATCCAGAGAGATGGTCTGTTATGGCAGCCTACGGCCGGTGCGCTCCCCACAGAAAGAGCAGTGGGTGTAACCCCTGACCCCACATCCAAGCAGACATGCTAGGAATTAGTACAGCAGTGTAAGAGAGACCAAGAGTCATAATGCGTTGCCAACTGGCTAATAACCTGGGCTGACATTCACTTCATCCACTGCTGACCTGCCCACTCTTCCCAACAATCAGTCCAGGCCCCAAACCCTCCAGCAATGTGCAGAGCATGCTCTGGTGGGAGAAATGGTGCCTGGGCCAGGTGAGGTCCATGACACAGGATCCCCTCCACTGGAGGAAGCACCATCTGGCCTAGTATGATCAGACAAGTCACTGAGTTTGCCCATCAAAGGTCCTGAAATAAGGAGCTGGTCCAAAGCACAGACACAGTGACGTGATATCCCTACAGCTAACCTCAGGTACCACAGTCTGAGCATCACTCAGGGTCCAGAGACACTCTCTTAGACTCCTGGCTTGAGGGTTCAAAGGGCTTTTTGCCTTTTTTTGTTGTTGTTGTTGTTGACGTCAGCGTATGTTCTGAAAGAATAAAATTTATTTCATGTTTTGAACAATGTTCCTAGCCAACCTTGCCTTTCTTTTGGCACACTAATACTCCTTTAAAAAACAAAACCAAACAAAACTTACCACTGTACGGTGACATAGTAACGTGTCCCAACACTGTGGTTAAGAACTGTTGCTTTGCTGTTTTATTGAAAGGGAAGCTGAGCTCTGCGAGAAATTCTATAGGCAGGACTCTGAAATAACTAATCTCTCACTGAGCCATCATAGGGTCAGATTTCATGCATCAGAATAGGAATCTATTGAGGTAACGGGGCTGCAAACTCAGCAAGCATCTGAAAACACGTTATGGTTTCTCTGCCCACATCACACACTAGCATGTTTCACTAGCAAAAGGTACAACATGGGCCGCAGCACCGCACTCATGTACCTCTGCACTGAGCCCAGTAACTGATAACTGACTAAAGCATGTATTTCAGAAAGGTGTACAAGTTTTGATTTAGATGCATCAGAAGATGGAAAATCCAAAACTTCCCCGGGAGTTTGTTCTAATGGTTAATCATTTTCACTTACAATTTGCCTTTCAACCAGGGATGACTGCAAATCACTTTCCAAACATAAAAGCTAAGCTCTCCAACATCCCAGTGATTTAGGAGTTCTCTCCATTTTATGGATGATGGATGTGACCAAGGGCGCAAAGCAGATTAGTGGCAAAGCTATGAACAGGGGCCTTGCCTCTCAGCTCCTTGCTCTAATCACTTGACCACATTCTCTTTGTGGATATATGGGGTAGAACAGGACACAGTTTGCTTGCCCACTGCTGTGTTGATGCTACAGCACTGACAACAGCAGAACAACATTTGGCCAGTGAACTGAGCAGACATGAGTCAGAACAGAAGAGAGAGAGGCAGCACCAAGGGGCCATTTCTTAGCAGTCTCTTTCCTGACCATAACCATGTTCCACATGAGATACATGTGTAATGGCTAACCCTCACCCAAGTGAAACAGGCCATCATTGCAAGATCAGCCACAGGAGGCTGATATTCACCCTTCAAACCAATTAGCAACAAAGTCTTGGCAGGAACTTACGTTAATGAAGGAGGCGTTAATGTAATCAGAATCTGGGACCCCTTCGATGGGAGTCAGATGAACCCTGGAATGATCATCTAGAGAAAAAAAATCAAAACTATGCATTAAAAACTAAACGAATTAATAAATGTCTACATCCGCAGGAAGCTGCTTATTGGATCAGTGCTTCAGGTCAAGGGAGCCTTTGGCTGGATAGGTCTCCAGGGTTTCACTTCACCGCGTGTGTGGAAAGCTTTACGTACTGATACTCTCACACGCTTTAGCCCAGAGAGGTGACAATTCTGCAGAACATATAAACACAAGGGGTCCTATGCTCCACTCAGCCAAAACCTTGCCTGTGCAAATTCACAACCTCTCTCCAGCTACATTCAGGCAATTCAGAATTCCTGGCCCAGATTAATTTTTTCTTCCCCACCCTCCCACCATGACCAGCACTCTAGCAACTGCCTGGGATATTGTACCAACCAAAGTGCAACTGCACCCCAGGGGCTCCTTCCAGGCCCTAACTGGACCAGATTAGAGTGTGTAAAGGGCCTTATCTATCCTAAACTTTTCAAGTGTGTTAGCTAGGAAGTGCAAACACCACACTTTAAATCCTACTAGACAAGCTCTAAGCGTGGGAGAGGAATTCAGCCTGTAGGGCCCATTCGTTCCTTACCACTGGGGGTGCTAGCAGAGGCACGGATCAACAGGAACTGGCCTCAGCCTTTCCGCCTTGGGCTACAGCTGCAGGGAGCTTTCTCCTGCATGTTACCCGGACCTAGAGCTGACAAAGCAGCGGGCACAGGGGTGGGAACTAACCTCACCTCAACCCCTTGTACAAGGATTCCTGTCATTTAGCAATTGCCACTTGGTACAGCTGCTACTCTCCCTATTGCACCCCTAACAGCCAACAGCAACATTATCACACACAGTCAGCTGCCCACCCCTGCAAACCTCAGTGGAGCCAGACAGGAAGCAAATACATACAGGGCAAAATGTTCACATATCTGTTCTTCTCTTTGTTTTCCTCCTTGGAGGCGGCTTCGCTTGTTGCCTGGATGGGGCACGCTGGGAGAGCCTGCAAGGGGAGGAGAAATGAGATACAATTCGGCTGTACACAGAAGGAGAACCCGCTGTAGTAAACACAAACCGAACACCTCTTCTATGCAGCAATGAGCTCAATGGCAGTAAGCGAGCAACCTCTTATTTGAGGGAAAATGAGGCCCAGATTTACTGAAGATGACACAATGTGTCACTGGAAGAGCTGGGAATAGGACCAAGGAGTCCAGACTTCTAGACCCCTGCTCTAACCTGTAGACAAAACACTGCTCCCTCCACAATACATCATGAGCAGGACAGCACTTCCCTTTGACCATGAAGGCTCATCCTCCTATCCCCAACAGAGAAACAGGCTAGATCAGGAGAGGAGGGGGTACAGAGAAAGGGGGCAGCGCATGATCCTCTAACAACAAACAGCTCAGGGGAAACAGCCCAGGACTCAGCTCACTATAACTCTGCTCTGCTGAGCTCTCACATGGGGACAGTGGGAAGCCCCTAGACAGGGAGGCATGAGGAAGCCCCTCGAAGACTCGAGGCTCACAGTCTGTCACAATCTCTCCACCCCTCTCTCAAAGCTGGAGGCACAAATGAGCCATTAGGGTTTCCAATGCTCCAATGCTGCTCAGTCCCAAAGTCATGAACTGCTTCGAGCTCTGTGGATACGCCAATAAGCAGCTACTGTCCCCCGGCAGGTTAACACGTCTCTGCTGGCACTGTTCATGGAGGCAATTCACTTCTGAACACAGACTTCAGGATGGGAAATGATAAATGAACTACAGACCTGCCTAGATGGAGGGGAAGGAGATGGATCAGAGGTTCAGGTAATTGTTTAAACAAGCTCAGGCCACCTTGCAGGAAGCAAATTTCACCCAGTGTGAAATAGTGCCATATTATCCACAAAAACGAGGTGGCAGCAAATCCACCTCCAACACAAACAGGCCCATCCTATTAGTACAGAGACAGGGCAGGTGCAGCCTTGGGTTGACAGACCCCAAACGCCACCAGTGGGCAGACTGAGTCAGGGCTTGGCACTAGTTTTTAAGCCCCACGTCCCAGGAGTCGCCCCCCCCGCCATCAGATGGCTGAAACACTCTATGGTCCAGTAAACCAATCCTGAGCACAAGGGGCCGAGGGCTTTTCTTGGTTAAAAATATGTTAAGTGAATTAAGTGTTGATTGGGCTACCAGCTTGACAGCCTGAGAAAGCAACGTCCTCTGCACAGAGCAAGATGGCATCTGAGCAAGTTTCCCCATGCTGTCCTGCCATCCCTCAACCCTGACCTGGACAGACACCCACCTTCATGTCACAGCCCACACAGCCTTAGGCCTGTCTGGCAAGATGGGCAGTGGGAGTTAAATGTGCCGATGCCAGGATCCAGATCCACCATCAGGAGGAACCGGACTGAAACCTACAAACTGTGTCATGCAAGCCACCAAAGAGGGTGACAATTTTCAATCACAGTAAATGTGATTTAGTCCACCACTAGGGAAGTAGCGGATATTTAGGCATGAGAGGAGGAGAGAGGGATTTCTCAGAACAGGTGACCTTATACAGTTTGCAAGCTCAACATACACTACATGGGCTCCTTTCCTGGCTGGTCCACGTAAGAGGGAAGAGCCTGCTGCTGCCACCACCCACAGTTATTCCTTTAGTTCAAGAGAGAGAGGAACAGAAGTCCTAGATGCAATTCACCTTTCATCAGAAATGATTCCAAAGAAGTTTACTGACTACTGGCTGCAGCGAACTGGCCAA
Organism: Podocnemis expansa; assembly: GCA_007922195.1. Lineage (NCBI taxonomy): Eukaryota > Metazoa > Chordata > Testudines > Podocnemididae > Podocnemis > Podocnemis expansa. Next base: position 5,934,317 of record ML682065.1, read on the forward strand.
ACAGCAGCTGGGAGAGGGGAAATTTTTGGCATTCTTGGTGGCTTGTCTAACAGTCATGTATTGTAATTCTATAGCCAAGGTCCAGTGAATCCTGAGGAAAGCTGGACCTAAATTCCACAATCCCAGTGCTGAAAATCTTGTAGCGTTCTGGAAGATCTTCCTGAATTAACCATGACAACATTTAATACAGCAGCTCCTATAGGATTTATTTTGGTATTTAATTCCCTTACTTTACTTTGCCCCTTAGCGTATTAATTTTCAGTAAGACACACATTTTAGTATTGGCTAGGTTTTACTGCATCAGAGGTGGTTTTAAGGGAAGCTTTGCTTTCACCAGCTACATCTAAGACTGCTGAAAGGCAGGCACTTTGGGAGGCATGAGACAATTCTGGATCACGAGACAAGCACAGTACTTGAATGTGTCAGCAGAAATGACTGGTGATGAAAGGGAAAGTGGTGCTGACATTTCAATTGTTTCTCTTAGGTTTCTGAGTTAATACCATGTTGAAATAACCAGGATCATTTCTCTCGCGCGCGCTCTCTCTCTCTCTCTCTCAACTCTTGTTCCCAGCAATCTGCAGGCTCTAGAGGGAGCCACTGCACTGTGTTAACATTCATGCAACGTTTTAAGGTTTTCTTTGAAGTCACATTCCAAAGGGGCAGCCGTGTTAGTCTAGTTCAGTAGAATAAACAAGGAGTCCTCTGTGGCACTTAAAGATTAACATTTATTTATTGCATGAACTTTCGTGGGAGAAAATCCCACTTCAGCAGACACTTTGAAGATCGGGGAATTTACAGAATGGGAAGAAATAAATGCAGGGAAGTGTTAAATCATGGGAACAGGTCAGACTGGAACAGCAAATCACAGTCATTAAGATTCAAACACTGGGGAACAGCATATAGAGGAAGATGAGGTCAAATCACCTGTTGTAATGAGAGAAAAATCCAAAGTCCCTATTAAGCCCTGAAGCAATGCAATCAAATTTGCAAATAAATTCGATCATTATTTGTAAATTCGTTTTTTCTCTCATAACAGGTGATTTGACCTCATCTTCCTCTACACGCTGTTCCCCAGTGTTTGAATCTTTACAACTGCTTTGATTTGCTGTTACAGTGTGACCTGTTACCATGACTTACACTTCCCTGCATTTATTTCATCCCATTCTGCAAGTTACTCCATCTTTAAAGCGCCTGACGAAGTGGGATTTTCCTCCCATGAAAGCTCATGCAAAAAATAAATTTATTAGTCTTAAGTGTCACAGGACTCCTTGTTTGTTTTGCAGACAAAGAGAAAAACAGCTTTTGTTTTGGAGCTCAGCTCTACAGCCATGGAACCATAGTATATCAAAATTTTCTATAGTACCTTCTGTCTTATTTAAGGACATAACAATGACCACATTGTGTCAGACCAATGGCCAACAAGTCCTGTATCCTGTCTGCCAGCAGTGGCCAGTGCCAGATGCTTCAGAGTGAATGAATGGAGCAGGGCAATTACTGAGTGATCCATCCCCAGTTCCAGGTAATCAGACTTTACTATTTTCCTGAAGAAGGGCATTGAGAGTCAGGGAAAGGGTCAGGAACACACTCCAGACATGTTCCCTCCCAGTTCCATGGTCTAATCCAGGGGTGTGAAACTCCTGTCCTGCGGGCCGGATCTAGCCCACCACAGGCACTGATGCAGCCCACAGAGCTGCTGCTTGGGAACTCTCTGCAGCAGCAGCAAACAACAAAGACAGGTTACCCTGGCAGAGCAGGGCTAAATGTGCTTGTGACTCAGATCATGTGAGTGAATCAGAGCATAGGGCAAAGGTAGTGCTCCAGCCAATCCCAGCTCAGTTCTGCTGTGGTCTGCCAGTCAATCAGAGTCACAGTCACAGCAGGCTGAGCTGGCTCCCAGAGAGCCACTGGACCATCCCCAACCCCAATTGTTTCCTGTCAGTCAGTTGGCATGCTACTCTGATTGACTGCACATTGCACAAATCACAAATGAAAAATGGAAAAAGTGCCTAGGGGCCCCGTGGGAGCGAGCCACTCAAAGGCCAACCAAGACTGACCCAACAAAAGGCCAGCACGGTAAATGACTGACAGTGACTGGGCGGGGCGGAGGAAGAGAAGGCAGGAGCCCAGCCTGCCTGTGACTGAGACTGATTGCCTGCTGCGAAAACGGTAGAGGAAGTGGAAAGGGAAGGAGAAGGGGGCTCTGGGAGCGGCCAAGCAGGGGAAGAGGGGTCCAAAGAGCCCACAGAATAGGGAAACGGGAAGGTGTGGGGGAGCCCGCAGGGTAGGGGTGGGGGAAAGGGAGCCCATGCCACCCTGAATGTAGCAGAGGCAAGGGCTGGGGAGCCCCTGTGGACACATGGACCGCAACAGGTGTTCTGCCCCATGCGCCCCCTGCCCCCCCAGTCCAATCAATAGACACTGCTTGCTCTTATTTAGCTCTCTGCAGGACCAGGCAATACAGAATCCTACTGCTCCAGCTCTTCTGAAGCATGGTACCTGTTACAGGAAACAGAGACTCACTCACTACCTTATTAGCATAATTACACCTCTTCATTCATGCAACCATCCCATCAGGTCTATTACGGAGCAGCATTGTGAATGAGACACAGAACGGGGAGCCCCCAGTGGAACCACAATTACTATTATGTCGGACCTATTTTAACAAAGGAAACAGGAAGATGCAGGGGAAGAGGGAGTGAATGAGTCTGGAGGGTGGCCAAGCAGCAGGTCAAGTTGGGCGAAGTTGGCAGTGCTCCTGATCCAGAGCAGCCAGGGGTGTGAATGATGCACACACAAACGAGGTACTCATTCAAACAGAGAGAGAGAGACCCTCCCCGCTGCCTCTGAGCCATGCTGCCCAGTCAGAAATGTACCAAACTATCCACTTGTTCTGTGATTAGGATGGACTATGTCAAGCTGCATGACTATTACAAAAACTGGGCAGTGTGTCTGTGCACCACTGCCCCCTGCTGGATAAGCACAGCCTGCTCCAACTTATGCCAGGCCCTGTATCTCCAACAGCTACTCTTTTGGCACAAGGAGTTACGGCATGTACTGAGGAGACAGGAGGAAGAGCTTTCTATCCTTGTAACTGTGAAGCTTTGGGTGGTTGTGGCAATGGCTATATTGTTCCAAAGGGGGTGACAGATTGGTTACAATAGCATAACCACATCAAACACTGCTTGGTTTTCAGAGCTATGGATAAACTGCCTTGATCAGCTCAAGAGGCGAATAGCAGCCTGGACTGATCTGACTTGATCTGCTACAGTAAATACTTCAGCCTAGCAAACAAAACACCCCTTTCATCAGTCAGCCTACTGCAATCTCCCGATGCGGTTCAGTCACGCTGGAGGAGAGGGGATTAACAAAGCACTCACGTTGAACTCTTCCCGAAAGAGCTTATTATCGTCCGCCATTCGCCGATTTATCTCCTCTTCCAATTTATCCACAGGCAGTGGTGGGTACTTCCTGTTGGTGCTGGGAGATCTGGCGAGCAGCGGCATGCTCTGCGGCTCTGCAATATCACACACACTATTACTGCCATGCTGCTATCTCCACCTGTGCAGCAAAGCTGGGCAGAAGGAGCACCTGTGATATGGCTGGTGAATTGTCAAGACAATGCATCTCTGACAGAGTGATCACCAGCTTTTGACCCTTCTACAGGAGCTGCCAGGCACGGCTCTCTGAATGGTTTGCAGACAGTAACGAATAACCTCTGCAAACATCCCTGTGGGCTGGGTATTAGTCTCCCCCTTTTAAAGAACTAGAGTAGCATATAAGGAAGAATATATTTTCAATCCTGGGTACTGAATGTTAAATCACCGTGAATTTAAGGGAGTGTTTTACAAGTCATGCTAGTACAGTTGCACTTGTATAACTCTCCAGTGTGGACAGAGTCATTCTGGTATTTGGCTACCATGGAACTTTAGCTAAAGGAATAAAAGGCACATCAGAGGTTTTATCGCACAGCCATTTAAATTCACACCTTAGTTTATATCAGTGTAAGTCTGTCATACACACAAGGCTAAAAGCACCAAATAAAAGGGGGCTGATTCTCAGGCTTAACCTGCTACTGAAGAGTATTCTGAAACCAAAAAGACGGGCTCAACTACAAGAACCTAAACAGAATCCAGAGCAGCAGAGCACACATTTCAGTTCTGGGTTAGGTGTGATTATTTCAGGAACCCAGTGGTGAAAGTCACAACACAAGTCAACCACAGAGAAAGGAAAGGAAGTCTGGTGTTCTGACTCACAGGCAACTTGTAACCAATTTTTAAAAACTGGGCGTATACTTTTTCTGTCTGTTAGGATGGGAAAAAAGCCTCAAATAAAAAAAGTAGAACAGAGCATGTTTTTTTTCCTGCCCCTTCCCCCTTTTAATTAAAGAAATAACAAGGAATGTAAAGCCGGGTTTCCCCTCATTTTGTTGGGCCTCCTAAGAGGTGTCTCAGAAGTTTATCCATCTCTCACCCTTGAACTGAAGCAATAGAGACTGCTGAGACTAACAAAGATGTTTTTTCTCCAAAATGTTGGTCATTGCACTTTAACAGGCATTAGCAAAATCAAAGAAATTTTCGACAGTCTGATTGGGACAGGTAGGAATACATTTTCCACTGAGACAAAACTTTTCATGGGAGGAAAAATAAATCACTGTACTGCCAATAAATCCCTTCTCCCTCAGCTGCCTGACTTTCTGCCTATTAATATTTGTGGTATCCTAATGCACTGTTTCTCCAAACACCACAGAGTCTTGGATTTGGACAGTGGGTCCAACAGGATTCAGATCTTGAGCAGGCACCTCCAGTCTCTACTGTAACATCACCACCAACAACCTTTCAGGCCTTCTATACATCATAAAAATGTGAAAAAGTGACAAGATCATAGCTTGCTACAAAATACCCTCAAACTGATGTTTGGCCAATGCCAGATATCACTTTCATCCTGTTCCAAAAAATGTTTAATTATTATTGTTTCCACTATAGCAGTACCTAGAATTAACTGTTTGCTTGTGAGTAGTCCCACTGCACTCAGTGAGACTGCTCAGCGTGTATGAAGTCAAGCACGGGCATCAGTCTTTGTGAGGTCAAAGCCTTTGTGGCAGAGCTGCTTGAAATCGCTTCAAACAAAACAAAAAAAGTGAAATAGCCTTTTCTAAAAAAAAATGCATGTCAGATTTCCTGTTTTTCATTTATATTTTATCTTGGGAGAAGCTGCTGCTAATTCAAATTAGTTGGTTTAGACCAAGGGTGTTGAACTCATTTGCTAGGGTGGCCCAGATTTGACTTAAATGTACTTCAAGTCGGCCATATATATCATAAATCAAAATACTAGGGTCTACACCCTCACGGCATCATGGAGTGCTGTATATGCAAAACTGTGCTCTGCGATACCTGTCTCTCTGTTAGGAAGAGAGCGTGGTCTCATCGAGTGCAGATACCCAGCACTCCATGATGCCGGGAAACTCAACACTCTCATGGCACTGCAGAGAGCTGGGTAAGCAAGACATCTCTCTCTATGTTAGGGACAGTGTGGTCCAGCCAAGTGTAGTCACAGGCCAGAATGGAAGGGGTTCGGCATGTAGGCTGCATGTTTAACACCCGTGGTTGAGACAGAATTGTGATTTGTCAATTATTTTTGAATATCCAGTTTTATTTCAAAACTTGAAAAATGTCATTGTGTGTAAAACAATTCCATGCAAAAATTTTGGAAAATGAAAGATTTCAATCGTGCAAACAAGGAGAATTAAACCAGCTCTTATCTGATCAAAATTAAAACTATGAAAAATCTACACACACGTTTAAGTACCCACACTTTGCACAACTGAGGGCTACATGGACAACCTCCCAGGAACCTGAAGACTTTACCCAACTAGAATAAAATGAAACAACTGTGGCCTTTGATTTTTCACATGGAAGTACAGTCCACTAACTCTCAGACTCTAGCATTGGTACAGAAATGGCTCAGAGGAAGAACCATTTAGCTTTTCCCTGGAGAATTCACATGCAATAAAAGGAACTTATCTGGGTTATTTAACTGTCTTTAAAGATGGGTGCACATTACAAGACTGGAAAGCTGAAGTGCACCTATACTTTCAAAACAAACTAATCTCTATAGAAGGTTGAAACTAACATTTTTTCCATCTTAATGGAAAAAGGGACAATGAAATTTACTTCAAAACAAGGGGAAAGCTGTACCAGTTTAATTAAAAACACCAGAGCTATTACACTTAGTATCATTCTACAGAGATTATAAACTCAGAAAACAGAGACCATTTTCTGACCTACAGTACAACACAGGCCATAGGACTACCACAAATTAATTCTTGCTTGAACTAGAGTTGACCTTTTAGAAAAACAGTCCACCTTGATTTAAAAACTGCAAACGATGGACAGCCCACCACTACCCTGGACAGATTGTTCCAATGTTAATTACCCTCACTGTTAAACATTCACACCCTATTTCTAGTCTGAATGTCTAGCTTTAATGGGCACACAATTATTCTTGTTAAACCTCTGTTGCTAGATTGGAGAGCACTCTATTATTGGATTTCTGCTCACCATGCAGGTACTTGTTGACTGATCAAGTCACTTCTCTGCCTTCTCTATGTTACACTAACAGATGAGCTCCTTGAGTCTTTCACAACCAATGGCAAACTGAACTCTGGACTTTCACTCATAAAAGCTTGAGTCCACACTGCTTGAGCTTAAGAAATCACCCCCAATTTAGCAGATATAGTAAACTCATTAACCAGTTATATGAACTAGTCACTACAGGAAACCACATTTTTTTCCAGGGGTGTCACACAGTCAGAATGGAAAGACTCACCCGTGTCATCTGTTCGGCCATTGGACAAGCGAAAGGAGTTGGAATGGCTCCCAGCTTGCTTGTGTTTCTTAAACCTAATGAAGGAGAGAGTTCAGAAAATCAGTAGCTGCCCATCTAAAAAGATCAGCTAAGGCTGGTTTATTTGGGTGAGAAATACACCCAAGTTTCACTATATATTTCTTCTCTCCCGTGCTGCTTAACGGTTTTTAATCCTGGAGCAGAAAGTTATTTACTGAAACTGGAAGATACATGGCCCCTATTTGTACTCCAAACTCAGAGTGTGCCATATGCTGCAAGTTTCAAGTAGCAGTTTCCATTGACCCGTACGGGCATCATACATTGCCTCATCCACCGGGAGAGAATCTAAGAATTGGGGGGGGACGGGGGGGACGGACAACACTCCTTCCGTCACCTTCTTATCGCTGAGCAGCAGTATCGACAGCAGTGGGGATGGTGGGCAAGTACTGGAATACAGCTGGTGACCATACATCTCAAAGAACCTCCAGTTACAGGTAGGAAATGCCTCTCCTTCTTTCAGTAATGGTGTCAATACTTATTCCAAATGTGGGCAAGCATCAAACAGCGACGTGTTTGGAAGCGGGTGTGAGGGTGCAGATGGCATCACCATCTACAGGATGGAGTGACCGACAGTCACATCATCCACTATTGCCTGAGCAAAGGTTTAAGCATCATTCACCATTATGCTTCAGAATAGATGTCTTGGGGATCTGTACCACAGTTCAGGAGACACTTGTGGCATCGGATAGGAAACTGCAGAGCAAATTTGCTTTTGCGGAAATCAACTGACGATGCCCAGTGACTTCCTTAAAGGCCAGAAGCTCCAGTACAGAAAAGAGCTGGGATGCTGCAGTATTTCCCTTTCTGAAATTCACCATCCCACACTCATTAACACCATACGCACTTAGATACTACAGTGACAGCAGCCACAAAAAGCCCCAACAGACACACACCTTGCCTTCAACCATCTGAGATTCCAAGGGCTCTAGAAAGCTAATGAAAAGGTCAGTGTGAGAATGGCTGGCAGTAAGCATGGAGCACCCCAGAAGTGTATGTTCTACAGCCCGATTTGGCAAAGCTTTTAAATATGGTACATGCTTAAATCAATCCCTATTCAGCAAAATATTTAACCATGGATTCCCTCCCCCTTCAAGTATGTGGTTAAGTCCCACTAGCTTATGGCTAAGTACTTTGCTGAATTACACAGTCTATAAATGCGTGGCGAAAGAGGCTTTTGAGTTTGCTTTATAAGAATTAACAATTGTTTGAAGTTCCAGGTGGCCAGGGCCCAAATCATGCTTTAATGAAATCAAAGGCAGAACTCCCATCAAGGCTGTACTGGACCCAAGCCAAGAAATGAAGGGAATTTTTCCATCACCAAAGGAAATTGCTTTTTTTAAAGAATTGACTAAACATTCCAGTAATTAAATAAAATGTTTACTGGAGATTAATAAACACTCACTCCTGGCTGGCCATTTGCATTCAGGGACAGAAAGGTCCAATCTAATGCTTTGATTCTTTAAAAATTTATCTAAGGAGGTTTTATTGAAGTGTAATTCCAGTGCCTGTGATCTATCCTCATTAATAAACTACATCACAGAAATGCAGGCCAAGCAGGGACCTCGAGAGGACATCAAGTTCAGCCTCCTAGACTGAGGCAGGACCAAGCAATCCTAGACCACCCCAGACATGTTTCTTAAAAATCTCCAAAGAGAGGACTCCATAATCTCCTTGGAAGCCTAACTGTCCTCATAATTTTTTTCCTAATAACTAACCTAGATCTTCCTTTCTATAGATGAAGTCCATTACTTCTTGTCCTACCTTCAAGAGATGTAGACAACAATAGTCCTCAACATATCTGAAGACTCTTATCAGGCTATCCCAAAGTCTCTTCTCAAGACTAAACATGCTGAGGTTATTTTTAACCTTTCCTCAGAGGTCAGGTTTTCTAAACCGTCCATCATTTTTGTTGCCCTCTGGATTCTCTCCAATTTATCCACATTTTTCTTGAAGTGTGACACCCAAAACTGGGCACATGACACCAGTTGAGGCCTCACCAGTGCTGAACAAGTGAGGCATTTACTTCTCCTGTGTCATATACAACACTCCTGTAACTACACCCAAGAATGCTATTTGTCTTTTTTTTTTTACAACTGCATCATATTCTTGACTGATATTCAGTCTGTGATCCAGTATAACCCCGATCTCTTTCAGCAGCACCACCACTCAGCCAGTTATTCCCCATTTTGTAGATGTGCATTTGGTTTTTCTATTCTAAGTGCTGTATTCTACACTTGTCCTTAACAGAATTTCACCTTGTTGAGTTTGGAACAGTCCTTCAATTTGTCATGATTGTTTTGAATTTTAATCCTATGCTTTGACCTGCTCGCAACTCCTTGGAGTTTGGTCCCATTTATGAATTATTTTAAGCACACATTTCACTTCACTATCCCACTCATTAACGAAAATGTTAAATGGTACTGTACAGGACAGACTCTTGCAAGACCCCACTAGATACACCCTCCCAGTCTCACAACAAATCATTAATAACTACTCTGAATATGGTCTTTCAGCCATCGTATAGTAATTTCCTCTAGGTGTTTCCCTAATTTGCTTATAAAAATGTCACGCAGCATTGTGTCAACCCCTTACTACAAACCAAAATGTATCATGTCTACTACATCTTTTAGTCTGAAGGACTCCAAAGCTTTTTTCCGGATCAGAACGACCACTTCACCCCCCTGAAATGCATTCACTGTTAATGTAAAATGGAGACACCATTTCCAGACCTCACAATAAGACTTCCCCCAATGCCTTCTATGGGTTTGGGACCAAGGTCTAAGTGGAAAAGAATATCATATGCAGCTCTAAAATTTGGAAGGATTTTAGGCTCAGTGGTTACCCAAAATGTAATTTGATCAGTAACATCCTTAACCTTTGCAAAAAGTATCACAAGATTTTAATGGAACAAGGAGTGAGGATGTATAATCTCTAAGAATGCATCATCAGTAGCACAGCGCCTCCAACTTTATGCCAAGGATTTGCTTTAAACTGATGGAAGAGCATCACCTTGGAGGCAGGGCTGTCCCTAGGGGGGTGCGGGGCCATGGACAAACTGCCTTCTGCTCAACCCACTCAGCACCCCCTGCACTGGGGGGGGGGGGGGGGGGGGCGGGGAGGGCTGGCTGGCCCAGAGGGGTGGGACAGGCCCACTTCACTCCTGCACCAGCCATTCCCCATCCAGGGGTCAGGGCAAGCTGGCCAAAAGTGGCAGCCGGGTTCAGCACTCTTGCTCTTCCCCCTCTGCCCATGGCCACAGGCGCTGCCTTCAGCTCTGTGCCAGAGGCAGTGGGGAGGGGGCAGGAGGAAGTGTGGCTGCAGGGGGGCAGCGGTACAGGCCCTAGATTGCCTCCTGCCCCTCCCTGCAGACTCTGACACAGAGCTCAAGACAGTGCGTGGCTGGGGTGGGGGGAAGGGGGTACAAAGCAGGAGCGCTGAACCCAGTTGCCGCTTTTGGCTGGTTCACCCCATCCCCAGGATGGGGAACAGCCAGCCGTGGGGGGGGAAGGGGGGCAGTCAGCAGTTTGGGCCCCACGCTGCCCTGCTCACAGGAGGACAGTACATGGACCATGGAACTGCAGGGCCTGGGACGATTGCCCCTTTCGTGCCCCCCCCGTGGATGTCCCCCTTCCAACAGGGGCCAAGCCAACTCTGTTTAGTTTACCAAACCGAACAAAAAGCCCAAGTCAACAGAACTGGAAACCATCCGCTTAGTACTATTTTAAGTACTTAACCTAAGGAGACTGAAAATGGTCATTAATATCTGAGTAGGGAAGCCAGTGCCGTGAGTGTTTCTTACCTTAACATGTACAACACAATAATAATAAACACTATGACTAGCAGGAAAGACAGGGCCACCATTACAGCGATAATTGAAGTCTCATCTGGAACAAAAGGAGTTAAAAAGAATCAGTTGTCACTTAAAACTTTCGATTACACCAAGTTACAAGCCTGCTCACTCTATAATTTCTAGACTAAAGACAATCAATACTTCAGCATCCCTGATCACTTACCAAGTGCTCCAAATTGATGTCATCTTACAATCTAAAGGCATGATCCTGCGCACCCAAATCTTTCTTGAAACCCCTTTAGTTCAAGAACTGACCCTATAAATGTAAAATGTTCTTGAAAAAGATGGGCAGGGAAAATGGAACTATGTTAGGGATATTTCACATAAATGAAATGTCTCAACATGTATTAGAGGCATTGGGTGGGCACAAGCCATCACATCTCAGTTGGCATCCAAAGTTTAGTAGCATCATGATTTTGGCTGAGGGCCCATCCCCCTCTCCTATGGACCAGCAGGTCCTGATGAACAAATCAAGCCCTTGAGCTGGCCCCTTTGGATTAGGAGGGTTACAATCCAAACCCAGAATTTCCCAGAGTGCAAGGTGATGACGTTTATTGTCAATTTCAGTCCATCACAGAGAGGGGAGTGAACAGAGTTGGGTTTTGGTTCACTTCTCTATATCTCTTCCCTTTCGTTGTTTAATTTATCAAGAGAAAGCCAGGGGGAGTTTTGCCACTGACCTAACTGGAAGCAGCAGCAGGTTCACACGGCACACAATGTTCGTTTGGGATTGGGGAGGGGTGTGTGCGTGTGAAATCAGCTAGGGGATTCTCCATTTTGTTTCCTGCATGGGGTTTTCTGGGTGGGAGTGGGACCACTGTTAACGGCCACAGTAGAAAAGCGCTAACTTATCAGGCCACATGTGCTGAAAGGAAAGCTGCAAAAACCAGCAGGCTTCCTGTATCCTGTTGCTAGATGCTCCCCTTGTCAAAGTCCCTGCCCATTAATCATGCCCCACACCAGCTACCTGACAACAGCAGCTGCTGCAGCAGCCCCTAGAAGGGTTTGCTTCAAAAGGAATCCTTAGTGTGGTCTCCATTTGGGCTGAATTCCCAGTGAATGAAAGTGAAATGAACCAATAACAATACTTGGTGCTTGCTGGCCTCGGAGAGGGAAAGGAGACTGCCAGCTACTTCATAGTTAAGGTTAAAACGTATTCCCCTTTGTGGCCTGGATCTATTGCACTGTTGTTAACAGGAGCTGCACCAGACAAAATTCCTTCAAGCTCCCCCTCTCACACAAGGACCCTACAAAGATGCTGAATCTCCTGGAATTCTGCATGCCGCATAACACCATGGGGCAGCATGTCTAGCATGATTAGTAAATACCAAAGCAAGACTTTTAAAGTGAGGATACTCTGAAAATGCAACTTTAGCTCATGCTTGGAAAACTGAAGGCTATTTATTTTGGCAGTGTGACCTAGCAGAGAGCAACGGACTGATTTATGAGCCAGGGTTTTAGTCCCAGCTTGTCCTTTGGTTTGCTGGGTGACTTCAGGCAAGTCATTTCACCTACATGACTCAGTTTCCACATCTGTAAAATGGGGGTAATAATATTCTGTAAAGCACTATATAAGCACTTGGTATTTTTCTATTACAGCCCTAAAATGGTTAGTTAAATGCACACTGGCCTTGTTGAGGCACGGGACTTTTTAGTGATTTTGAGAGGGCTCAGGTTTATTAAATGCAGACAGAGAAAGGTTTGTGGACACTGTGACCTTCTGAATTCAGTTGGTGGACTGAGCTACATTTGGGTGGAGGCCACAACCCGGACTTCAGAGTAGGAGACAAAAAGGAAAGGGGAAGGTCAAAAATCTAAGATCTAAAATCTAAATCTGAGGGCTTGGTATAGAAGACAGCACTGCCAACTCCTGTGGTGTTGGTGCAAGTCTCTCAATACCTGGTGCTTTTTCTTAAATCTCCAGCTCCTGGAATCATGAGATTATGTGATCCTATCAGCTCTGAATTAAAAAAATTATGTTCCTAGCCCTCGTGGTAGTAGAGAAAAAGCTCAGAAGTATGACCAAGTCCACCCTATTAGCTCAGAAACCAAAAGGCAAAGATAAAATAATAATGTTCAAGACACTTAAATCAATCTTAGGGGTTTAGAACATGTAGGATTGGTAACAGAGGGCGTGACAGGAACCAGAGAGCTGGAAAGAGAGGTGGGGATGTGCACGTGGAGTTGTGCCCCATGGGTTCTGGAGAGTGAGGGCAGGCAGGCACTGGTGAGATACGGAAGGAAGTGATTCAGGGCACGCAAAGGACCCCTTAAGGACAAAGGGAGGCAGCATGAAAGAGGACAGAGTAGAAAGGGCATGGAAGGTGGTTGCATGACCACAGAGGTACGCAGAGGACTTGGACGGATGGTGGGGGGGAGCACAACAAAAGGTTCAGTGCTTAACAGTCACTATGTCGACAGCATCCTCCCCATGATCCACAGCTTACATATTCCTCAGTCTCACAACCCACCCATGGTCTTGCTAGTCTCTGTGATAGGAGAGTCTTGGGCTGGTGGATGTCAGCCCCTGTGAGAGCAGGGTTCTCCTCCTGCACACCTTCTAACCCACAAAGGAGTTCAACATTTTGTGGCTCATTTAAAAATAGACAGGAAAATACCTACACCAAAAACTTAACTAAGACTGAAAGTGGGTTTCATTGGGGCGCAGCTGGCACCCAAAACACAGTTCTATTATAAATTACTCACATGACACTAACACCTAGAAATTAAACATGAGATACGGCCCCACTGGGGGGATGGTCCAATGGGCAGGAACAGCTGAGGGCTTGGGAAGATTCAGTTCAATTCCCCGCTCTGCCACAAATTTTCTGTGAGACACTGTACAATTCACTTGGTTTCCCTAAATCTCAGGCCCCCATCTGAGCAAATGTGGTCACATATTTCCCTACCTCTGATGTGCTGCGAGGACAAGTATGCTGAAGGGCGAGGCCCTCCTTATTACGGTAATAGGAGCGTAGAATTCCCTGAGTGCTGTACATACACATATAGTAAGAAACAAAGCCTAGCCCCAAAACTAACAACCAATGTTCCCTCTAATGACTCAGACTGTGTGCGCAAACAATTTCTTTTTGTGCGGAAAGACATTTCTTTGTGAGCACCAGTATTAGCACTATTGAATTTTTTTGTGTGCACTTTATTTTGTCGTGTGCGCAGGTTTCATGACCTGTGTAAGTGCGCACATGTGCACAGCTTAGAGGGAACAGTGCTGACAACGTAAAACACAAGTGCTGGAAGGGAACAATGATTAATTACCCCACTTCACAGAAAGAAAGTAAAGCACAGAGAAATGAAGGGCCAGATTTTCAAAGGCGATCTGAGACCTGGTTGCACCAAGAGTGGGCCAAGGTCTCTCACAGTCTGTGACAGAGCCAAGAACTGATCCCCAGTCTCAGCACCGTGCCTTCACCACAAAGCCACTCACACTTTTTAAACAGTGTCAAGAGGTTGCAAGTCTTGATTCAGGCTGCCCAACATCATTCAGTTCCCATTACTTTTCTTTACAATCAAATTTGGGGAAAAGAGGGACCAGAATAAAAACACCTCAAGATAAATCAAAAAGAGTTTGCTTAATAAAAAGAAACCCAGTGAAAAAGTAAGCCACAGAACAAGGAGCTCAAAGACTCCACTCACTGCCATGTGCTTCTTACTTTTTCAACACACTAAGTCAGCCGGAGAGAGTGTAGCTGGGTGGGGTGTGGGAAAAGGGAAAATAAACGAGGTGTGTTCTGTTTGGTTATTTTAGTTTAGAAGGCCATACTGACTTCAGAAGTCAGCACTGGCCAAAGGAGGCCAAAGTCAACAGCAACCCATCACTGTCATGAAATGCCATGGAGGGGGAAGGTGCAAAAAAGGCAAGATTCATGGATGCTGTATTGTTAATCCAGTATGTCTCTCTATTGACACAAGCTTCTAACCTCTTGTCAGCACCCTGATTAGGGTTTACAAATGCAAAATGAGCACAGAAATATACATATTATGAAAATGTGTGCATGTCATTCAAAGACATTACTACAAGGGTTGCAATGGTTACTGTAAACATGCACACAGCTGAGTGATATTCTCCCCAAGGCAGAAGGCCAACCTAAGACCACAGCAGCACTTCAATCCACCCAGTTGAGAAGAGCTGACTCATAATTCCCAGATTTCCATGGGACACATGGGATTTACTCATGACATTCTGCACTTGTAAGCTCGAAACTGTGGAAAATTTACCTCACATTTACAAGTTACTTTTATTTTTAGTTATTATTTGCATTATTAGAGTCACATGAAATCAGGATACATCACGCTAGAAGCTGTATATGTACAAGAGACAAGTTCCAAAGGGGTAGCTGTGTTAGTCCTGTACAGCAAAAAGCAAACAAAGAATCTGGGGGCACTTTTAACGACTAACAAATTTATTTATTGCATGAGCTTTGTGGGAGACATCTTCAAGCATCTGATGAGGTGGGATTTTCTCCCACGAAAGCTCATGTGATAAATAAATTTGTTAGTCTTTAAAAGTGCCATCAGACTCCTTGTTTGTGTTAGTAAGAGACAGTCGCTTCTCCCAGGAGTTTATAGTCTAAACAGAAAAGACAGAAAAGGGTGAGAGAAAGGAAAGATCATTATTTTAATTTTACGAGTGGGCATGTGAGACTCAAATTAACTGACATGCCCATGGTCATGTAAGAATTGTTATACTGGGTCCATTCAAAGATCTGGTCAGCCCAGGATCCTGTCTTCCAAGAGTGACCGATGCCAGCTGCTTCAAAGAGAACGGCCTTCCGCTCCGCTTCAGGTACTGGTGCCAGGAGCCTGAATAACATGAGCTCCGTGACCATGTTGTGGTCTTCAGTTTTTTATTAGGACTTGGTGAGCAGTGCTGGGGCTCCTGGGATCCACTTTTGGAATCTGTAGAGTGGTGCCTGGATCTTGGAGACTACTGGCACTGCAGGGATCAGTGCCGTCACTCTGGATGATGTGATCCTGACCTGTCCAAGTGCCCTGGAGACGGGCACCGCAGGTTTGATGACCTCCAGAGGACTGGTGAAGGTCCTTCCCTTGACAATCCCCCCAGGCTATCTGGGATCACCACGAGGTGCTTTGTTACCCGGAACGCCTCAGGTGTAGTGGAGGCTGTCAAGCACCAAGGGCCCTTTCCTCTCCCTGGAGTCAGTGGCAGGGCAGCAACTGAGCTCATGCCCATGCTAGAGGAGATCCTCTCAGGGCCAGAGAAAAATGTGTCCAGACAGGGGTCTCACTGAGCCCCCCATATTTTCCTTCATCCACTTCGGTGCTGGGGGGAGCCTCTGTTCAACAGGAACTTTTTCTTTTGCTGTTTCTTCAGCACTGGGACGGCTGAGCAGTGCCTGGATGCCAGTTTAAGAGTCAGTTTCATCAGGATGACCATGAGCCTGATGTCCTGTTCTTTTTCTGTTTGTGGGCAGAAACTTTTACAGATGATTTTATACTTTTCCTGAGCTTTCCCTAAGTACTTCACACAGTTCTGATGCACGTTGCTCAGCTTCTTGCATGAGGTGCATGGTTTAAAACTAGGAGACCAGCACATGCCATGACCCTGGATCAAATGCAACTTGAACTAATTCTAAAAGTAACACTTACTAACAAGACTAACAATATAGACTGCAAAATGAGTACACTACTAGGCTGACAACAAGAAAACATTTCAGCACTGCCACAGGCAGTAAAAAGGAACACAGAAAAAGGTGGACTGGTAGCGCCCTATACATGGACACATATGAACACTGTTCCAGAAAGCGCTAGAGTCTGCCCAATGGACATGAGCAAGCACTTGATTTGAACCTGCTGTTTATTATTTCATTAGGTGATCTCTAGCTCTTGTATTATGAAGGGTAAACACTACTTACTTATTTACTTTCTCCACACTGATCAGGATTTTATTGACCTTTATCACATTACTCCCCCCGCCTCCAATCTCTTCCCAAGCTGTCTCTCTCCACACATGGGAGCTTTTATACACTGCTAATAATTTTCATTGCCCTTTTCTAGACCTTTTCCAATTCCAGCACATCTCTTCCGCGATGGCAATACTAGATCTGAATGCGAGATGTGGGTGTACCATTAATATAGATTTGTATGAACGTAATATGATATTTTTTGTCTCATCTATCCCTTTCCTAATGATTTCAAACATTCTGTTGGCTTTTTGGGTTGCTGCTGCACAGCGAGTGAACATTTTCAGAGAACTATCCACAATGACTCCAAGAGCTCTTTTTTGAGTGACAACAGATAATTTACTCATCATTTTATATATACAGTTGGTATCACATTTTCCAATGTGCATTATTTTGCATTTATCAACACTGAATTTCATCTGCCATTTTGTTGCCCAGTCACCCAGTTTTGTGAGATCACTTTTTGCAACTCTTTGCAGCCTGCTTTGAGCTTACCTATCTTCAGTAATTTTGTATCTGTAAATTTTGCCACCTCACTGTTTACTTTTCTTCCCACATTATTTATGAATATGTTAAACAGTACTGAGCCCAGTCCAGATCCTTGAAGAACACCACTCTTTATTCCTCTCCATTATGAAAATTGACCATTTACTACTACCCTTTATTTCCTATTTTTAACCAGTTATAGATTCAGGAGAGCACCGTCTTCCTCATCTCTTGATCGCTTTGCTTAAGAGCCTTTGTTTAGGGACCTTGTGGAAGGCTTTCTGAAAATCTAAGTATGCTGGATTGTCCTTGTCCATATGATTGCTGACCCCTCAAGTACAGTGCTGAGGCATGATTTCCCTTTACATAAACCATGTTGACTCTCCCCCCGCAACAAATCAGGTTCCTCTATGTGTCTGATAATTCTGTTCTTTACTATAGTATCAAACAAATTGCCTGTACTGAAGTTAGGTATACAAGCCTTTAATTGCTAGAATTGCCTCTTTTTAAAATGAGATAACATCATTTTAGCTATCCTCCAGTCATCTGGTACAGAAGCTGATTTAAATGATAGATCACATACCACAGTTAGTAATTCTTCAATTTCACATTCGAGTTTCTTCAGAACTTTTGGGTGAACACCACCTGGTCCTGGTGATTGTCCAATTTATCAGTTTGTCCCAAAACCTCAACCTGGAACAGTTCCTCAGATCTATCACCTAAAAAGAATGGCTCAAGTTTGGGAATCACCTTCACATCCTCAGCCATCAAGACCGATGCAAAGAATTCATTTTGTTTCTGCCTACCAGCCTTCTCTTCCTTGGGGACGGCTTTAGCATCTTGACTATCCAAGTGCCCCCTTCCTCCCACCCAGTTGTTTAACGAGTTTTCAGCTTTTCATGTACTTAAAAAAAAAAAGAGGGGGAGGAAGAATTAAGTTTTTGACCATGTGTTCTTCAAATTATTTTTTGGCTTTCCTAATTATATTTTTAAATTTCGCTTGCCAGGGTTTATGCTCTTTTTTATTTTTCTCATAGGATTTAACTTCCATTTTTTAAAGCATATCTTTCTGCCTGCCAGAGAATTTGGGGCAGATTCAGGAACTAGCCCCAGATTTTTTCAAGGCCAGTGCCTTAACGCCAAATCCATCCTTCCTCCAATCAAGTTGTTGCAGATAAGAAATTTTGGAGAAGGTTTATATTGATACTTCTTTCAAATGCACAAAGGGAACTAGTGTCTACATCTCTGACATCCTTGAAACTAGCTAGAATGAGCAACATTCACCCCTGGTGTAAGTCCTCAGGTTCTAAGAAATCACAGTGACTCCAGGGATGTATTTCACTTACTTGTTTTAATTCACTAATTGCTAATTAAATAACTGATTAACAATCATAGTGCTGGAAAAGAGAGTAAAAGTCTTTATGGCATTTTTAGAGTTTAAAAGCAGCAGCATATTCAATTCCCTGTCCAATCTTGATTCAATATATACAACTAACAAAGCCCCTATAAAATGGGGCTTTACATGGTGCCCAGCTTCATTTGAGGATGTTCACTAACAAACAGGTATGCATTCAGCACTTTCGGGGATTCCTGCTGACACTTCCTATCAGGCATACCAGTCATAGGAGCTGAGGATATCAGACTAGTTACATAACTACTCTACCAGTCTGTGGAAAACCATAGTGCAAAGTCTGACAGAGGGGACCAGTTCTACACTGCAGCACTATAAATCTAGTAGAGCACACATGCACATTTCTCCCCAGATTCCTAGCTGGCTGCTGTATCAAAATTCCAGGCTGCAGCTATCACAAGGATCCTCAGGACTTACTAACAACTACAGTCCCTGGAACTGGCAAAAACAGGGATAAGCAAAAACTGGAGCCCAAATGACCATGGAACATCTTTGGAATGGACCTAGCTAGGACACGGCCTGCATGCTCCCAAGTAGGATCCTTAGAGTTTAAGGAGCAGTATACAGAAGAACTTAACCAACCTCTCGCCTTTTCCCCTTCCAGCATGAATTCTGCCTACTGCTCTCCTCCCACCTCCCTGCCACAAACCATAACACACATTACTCTTTCCAACCACAAGCCACCTGATTTCCCAATTATGTCCTTCCACCTGTTACCAGCCTCATCACTTCACTGGCTCCATGCCAGATGTTCCTAGCTCCTTCCTGGAGTGCTCTCCTGATGTGATCTGTCTTCCCCTGCTGTGTCTTGACCCTGCAGCACAAGTGCACATACACAAAAATAAGGTTTACATATAGGTAGATGCAAGCTGCTGAACTGGGATCTGGAGCTCCATTTCCTCACATCCAATAGCACTGGGATCTTGGAGTTTGGTTCAGGAATACTCTCTACATTTACAGTAGCAGGAAACTAACAATGGGATGGAGACAGGTCAAGTAGACGAAGCACTGTCCTTTACGTCCCCCTATCTTGCTCCCTGAACTGATCCACAGGGACGAGTTGTTCTCTTAATGAGAACCACCTTCACCTGACCTACCTGCGAGAAACTAGAGTTGAGGAACGGGCAACTGAGATATGCTGATACAATAGCCAACAAGTGCCAGGAATACAGTATAAAATTCTATATTTGTTGCTGCATACTTCTCCCCTGTTCTTTAAACGTTGCTCATCTTCTTAGATTGTCAGCCACATTGGATAGGGATAGGATCTGCTTTTAAGTCTGGAGACTGCTTAGCACAATAGGCCTCCTGTCCGTTACTTGATTATTAATAATTATATTAATAAATTGAGCAATAGCTATGAAAACAGTATTTTGCAATTATATGATGCTTCTTATCCCAAGATCTCATAGTACTTTACTAGAGTTATTAAAACCTCAGTACACCTTTAGGAAGTAGAGAAATATTTCTTTTTTACAGATGTGGAAACTAAGGCACAGAGTTTCTCCATCTCTTGTTGTCTTTAAATTAAGACTATGTCTTTACATAAGATATTGCTTAATTAAATTCAAATTATTAGGCTCTATACAGAACTCACAAGAGGAAATTATCTGTTTTGTTTTATACAGGAAGTCAATATACAAGAGTTAATGGTTATTTCTGACCTGGATATCTATAAATCTTGGTGACTTGCACCAAGTCACAGAGTAACCCGGATGTGAACTGATCTTCTGAAGAACTCCAGAGGCTCGACTTCCAGTCCTCTGCTCTAACTACTAGATAATATACATATATATTGTATCAAACTATCACGTATGCATGCACATGTGTCTACAAATGCACACACACCCCTCTATCTTCTGCTCAATGGAATCAGAACTGCTCAACTTCGTATCATAGCCCCCATATAGTTATCAGCTAAATGTGATTATCCTTAGGCTCAACTAGTCAGGACTGTAGCTTTTGAAACAGGAGGTTCTGGGTCTATATCTGACGAAGTGATTAATGGCACTATTGTGTGCAACAAAGTGACAAAGTCATAAAACCAAAATCTGGTACAATATACATATTCTCATTCTGAAAATGCCATATTTAAAGAACAATAAGACACTCATGCTCTAGCATAATCCATCAAGCTCCATTCTTTCTGTGCTCTGCAGTAATGAATCTTATAATAGCACCTGGAAGTCCAAACTACAGGCACCTGAGGACTGAAAAACAAACAGAGAAACCAAATTGTTTCAGGTTTCTAGAAACATAACTTCTACAGACACTGTCATAGGTACACATGAGAGACAGAGAAAGACAGAGTAAGTTGGATGAAAGGTTGTTTTTTTGTTTGTTTGTTTTTTTAATATACCACCTCTAAACAAACTGTCAAAGTGTGATGTGTTCTCCAACATTTACTATCTTGCACCACTCCTCTTGAAAGTTTAACGATCACAGTGGAAAAACAGAACATGAAACTCCTTTGTCTTGCTTGCTTTAGGGACATCACCAGCAATTCATTAAGGGGGCTTAGCTCTGAAGCATTGTTAACAAAGATATTACTGTAATTCCCTTGACAAGCATACTATCAATCTCCCTCTTCCAGATACTTTACATTTTTTTTTAAGCAGCTCCCAATGGGCATTTGCCCTGACTGAAAAGAAGTCAAACTGTACTTGTTCAGAATCTTCACTTCCCTATGAACACTACATATCATAGGCTGCTCGAATCAATGTTCCCTCTAATTACTCATAGACTGTGTGCACAAACAATTTCTTTGTGCACAAAAACATTTCTTTGTGAGCACCAATATTAGCACTATTGAATTTTTTTGTGCGCACTTTATTTTGTTGTGTGCGCAGGTTTCATGATCTGTGTGCGAGCACAAACATGCACAGCTTAGAGGAAACAGTGGCTTGAATTGCTCCTTAGAATTAAAACTAATTCACTTGGCCTTTATCCCTTTCATTTTTCATTTCTGAAAACGCTTTAGCAAGAGTTACAAGAGCAGCTGCAGAACAGATTATTGAAGCAGTTATCTACTCTATGCTCGCCACCATGAGAACTGCAAACATAGCCAAGTTAACTGGACCAACAGGTCGCCTAAGCTAGGTTGAAACACTGAACAGCATGTTGCTAAAATAGCTGCAAAAAGCTAATATCAAAATACAGAAAATCAAAACAGAAGGACCATTGGTCTGACCCAGTCTAGCAATTCCTGCACTTCTGAAGTAATCTGTAATTGCAGATATTCTAATGGGAAATCTGAGTCTCAAAGCTAAACTCAACCAATCACACAACAGCAACTGCCTGCATGACCTATCAATCTAATCGAAATAGCAGGAGTTTTGATTATTTGCTGGCAGAACTACTCATGAACAAGAATAGTTCACAGGTATTATCTGGCAAATAATTTTGAGAAATTAATGCAGTAGGGGAAATCATGAACAACAGAAAAGGAGTGGGGATTTCTTCTAATGGGTCCTCAGACAGAAATTATTCACTCAGCTCTACAGAGAATCTAATGCAAGATTTTTCGAAAGACTTTAGCACACACAAATGAAGCCAGATACTCCAAAGAAAACAACATCCATAGGTGTATCAAAATAAGGGGCTGGAAAGTCTATAGAGCCTGGTCAGAAGGGTCGGCACTGGGAGCTTCTGAAAATCTGATTCTGATTTAGGTGTCTAAATAGAAGCTGAGGTCATGTAATCCAATAGTAGGTGAAGAACACTTTCAGTATAGAAATGCAAAGGTTGCATTCTATACTGTCAAACACGATTAAAAATAATCTAAAAGCACAGTTACTCATGCTTAGAAGAATATACAATCTACAGGTGTAACATGGCAATGAAATGTGAACTTCTCACCTCTTTTGGTGGAAGAGTCATCTGCACAGAAAGAAAAGAACAAAAGACTATTTTAGTAACAGAGAAAAAGAAATTTTAAGAAAAACCAGGGAGAGGGTGGAAATCAAGACAAAATATTGTCAACATTTGTGATTTTATTGCAAGCCTCGCAATATCGGGGGGGGGGGGCTTGTTTTGTTTTTTTAAAAGCTCTATTTTCTGGAGTCCTGTGATTATGCAAGAACTTTGGTTTTCATTTCAAGAACCAAGTACATTCTACCCTTTGTGGCTGTGGAAAAAAATCTGACAATATGACTTGACTGAGCGCTAATGGCTCAGAAACCAGACAGCAACTAAATAACCTCCATTTTTTCCCCCAAATCTTCCACTATTTATATTGATCTTATAATGGTTTTGACACCTGACATGATTTTTGAGCAATTGGGGTTGGTAGTGCTCAGGAACAGACCATAATACCAGGAACAGGAAGGATCGGCTGCTAAAGATTTCAGTAGGCACTGAGAGATGAACTACAAAAATAAACTGAGACGATCTCAAGATTATTTTGCATAAAAATATAATATGCAGTGGCAAACAGAACACGAGTAAACCTAGCACAAAAGACAGGAAATTCTTAAGGCAATGAAATCAGTTGTTTGTAAACAATGGGAGTATGACAAATACTATTTTCAAACAGAATTCAGGCTTTTTTATCGCATTCAGAAGACTGCTGACCTGTAGTGCTGAGAGCCCTGATAATTTTTATTGCCACTGAACTTCACATTGGGGTCTCAGCTCCTCGGTATACTATGTTCACATGCCCCTTTAAGACAGTCCTGTTTTTGTCCCACTAGCTCGGCCTAATGGAGGAGGAAGCAGAGAGTGATGTGAGATGGGAAGATGAATCCAGAGGTAGGGTTACCAGATACCAAAGCATGGAAATGAGGACAGGGAAGTACGAAAATGAGGATCTTGGAGGACACATACACATTTGGGGCCCCCTTTACCCACCCCAGCTACTTCCCCCTCAAATGCCTGTCCCCAAGGCCCAACAGCAGGTGTCCATCTCCTAACTAAGAGACATGGGTTGAGATCAGTTTGATGGCCAGTATCACCACAGAGCAAACCAGGACAAAAGGCGCAGTGCAAGGCAGGATGGCTGGTTTGCCCATGCCTCCAGTGAGAGCTGGGGGAAGTGGAGATGGAGGTGAAATCCTAGCAGTGAGAGTTCCAGAGGGATCATCCCGTTAGTCTAGTTCAGCAAAACAAACACGAGTCCTGTCACTGCATGGCGCCCTTCTTAAAGCCCTGGCTACAGGAACCAGGCAATCATGAAATGAAAAGGAAGGCTGCCCTTACATCTCTCTGCAAGACAACAACTCCCTGTTATTAGTGAGTCGACACTCTGCGCTCCCAACAAACTCAGCTTACAGTCATCATTGCTGACAGTTAAACTCACTCTTGCAGGCCATTGTTTCCTCTTGTTTGTAAGCAAAGTTGCATAGAGCTACAGGGACAAGGAAACCAAAGAGGAAGCCTGTAGGGCAGGGGTACTCAAACTTTTTGTGAGCCGGTCCACATTCAGCCTTCCACCATTCATCGGGGTCCACAAGCAACTAGGGTAGGCGAGTGGGAGCGGGGGGGAGTGGGAG